>JAPYZM010000075.1:0-141910 GCA_030522845.1 Psyttalia concolor | reverse complement strand
TGTATAGGACGAATAGATCGGTGACAAAAAGCATTACCCTCTTTTTTTATGAAGGGATGGTTTATTTATGAATCGAGGGAAGGAACTAAACTGGATTCAAGACTCTGGAAGATATCCACGGGAGCAGTTATTCTCGGTAGATCAGTTGTTGATTTGGTAATCGAGTCCAAAGTTAAACTAATCCTCTGATGAATATTTCCAGGACAGTTTTCTTGATTACTAATCACCTCATCCCGACAGTAATTGGCAACATTCTCAGTGAGGGAGACAAATTCATCCTCAGATATGACAATCCGACTGAATGATGATTTGGCTCTGATTTGCATTTGATCCAGTATTTTCGGCTGATCACTGGCCTGTTTGTAGTGTAGATAGAGAGTCTTAGAGCACGGCAGATGTGAACCTTGAGTTTTTCGAAAATTATACGTAACCCCTGAACTGACATTCAATCGTCTTCCTATGCTACTTATTTTGTAATTCACCATTCGATTGTGAATTTTCTTCTGCTTGGTGAATTTAATTATCGACTGGCACCCGGCGAGCGCACTCTTCGGGAGTTTATACTCGATCACGGACATCAGTCCCTTCTGGGATTCCTCCAAATTTGTCCACCAGATATTCAATAACTCGGCAAGTTCCATGATTATTATGTGCTGCGCAAAATTTCGTTGCGTGGCAGCTCCGAAAACGCTGTGAATTTTTCCATCTTTGAAGAGAATTTCGAAAGGGCCTACGTTGAAAATTGGAAATTTTATAAATGTAGGATTTTTCGGATGTGTACTATTGACTCCAGTCTCTTGATACCACTGTCTGGCCGCGTTAGTCACGTTACAAATTAAACTGTAGTCCCCGGAATTTCGACACTTGAGTTTGGCCACCATATTCACATGTTGAGCGACGTTCTCAAAGTTGTATTCCATTGTATTGGACACGTTGAACGTGTATTCTGATCCATAGTAAACGTCGTAGGTGTCGATTGGTACATGTGCAACTGGAATTTTGATAATAATGATGAAGCGATTGAAGTAATTGAATGCACAGATAAAAAAATTTACCGGCAATTATTGAACTCATTTTTGACTTTCAGTCGGTGAAAAAAAAAAAATAGGGAACGATAAATATTACCCACTACTCTCTAAGCTCAAAGAATTCGTTGATAGGACGGGGAAATTTATCGATAAAATTTACTGAATGATTTTCCCGCAATTTTTCTCAGAGCGCAAATTGATATCAGGAAATTGGTAAAGACTCACCCAATATGAACGGTATCAACGTTTCGATCATAGCGGAATGACTAGTGCGAGCTCATCTGAGGCATTGGATAGCTGCAGCCCTTTATGTATATCGCGCAATTGGCTACATCCAAGTGGAAGTATTATTATTCAATTTGTTCGTACTAGTAAAACAGGCTGATTCGACGCTCACGCCGCGGTCATTTTATTCCAGATACAACCGCTGCGTATACCATTGTTTGATTTACTTCTATATTTATATTTTTAAATGACTACATGTGCTATCGGTGATTCGACTCTGAATGAACGAGTCTTGAGGGACTCTGTACATCCAGAGGTCCATGAAATGATGTTCGATGCTTTAGCGGGTGATGTTTCAACATGGAGAGAATTATGGTGGTCCTGCGGTGCCATTATTTGTCAAGGAAACCGCTCACAACAACTGGTAAAAAAATTAACTAGATTGGCTATCAATTCGACAAACTATAATAAAAAATATTGATTCTTTGGTACAATCAATTGATTTTTCTGGTAGTCGAAAATAGAAATTCTACTTTTTATTTTCTCTGAATTCAGATTCTGAATACTTGGGTCGTTGATATTCGATCTAAGGAATTCTATTTTTAGTCTCTTTTTAATAAAAACAAATACACTAATACATTCATTCATCTTGGCTAAGCGAGGGTATTTTAAAGGGCCATTATCAAATTTTCCGATGAATTCTAAAAATTGGTTTTTTTATGAGATTTACGGAGAATTATTAGCAATTAATGAATGATTTTATGATGTGGACAACAAGGCGAACAAGGTTGCGCGTATTTTATTAGTGTGAGAATCAAGTTTGTATACTTTAACTGATGTATCCATCTCTCATGTGTGGAGTTCAAGGAAGTGGTGGAAGAGCCATAAATTCTGGCAATCTCCCCTACATTCTCGGTCACGTGCTCCGTCATTAGAAACTATGGAAAATCATGGGGTCACAGTCAAATAAAAGCTCCACGCCGTACGTCAATGCCACTTTCCTGTGGTAATCCATAAAGTGCATTTCGCTTCTTCGTATTTAATTAACTCTCCAGTTATCGACGCATCAGCCAGTCGTCATATTTCCTCGGAATGATGGAAATAATTAAATTCGTCAGTTTTATTGCAATATTGTCATGCTTATTGCAACAATCATTATCAGTACCTGGCAGTGATGCATCATCCTTGGCTTCTAGTCCTGAAGCAGGTGCTGAATGTACGTCCCCGGGTTGTATTCACGCCGGTAAGATAATCAATTTAATAACTCGATAGGATTACAACACATGACGTTTTCCTCTTAAAATTTTCTCTCATTTTCCAGCCGCACAGCTTTTGGCAAGCATGGACACAAATGTCAACCCATGCGAGGACTTCTATCAGTTCACCTGCGGTGGATTTGTGAACAAGACGCTTACAGAAGGCAATAACGATTCAATTACTCTATCCTCTATCCTTGAACAGAACCTTCAGAAGCAGCTGGGAATTACTCTGGAGGAGCCGAGCCCTTCCTCAGAAATTAGACCATTCAAGCTAGTTAAGAACTTGTATAGATCTTGCATGAATACAGGTACGTACGAGAAAATTTTGCTAATAAAGTCGGTGAATTATCGGGGAAATAACAAAGATTGTCTAAGAACATTACACAGACCCATTCCTCTTGAAGAATCACGCAGTAAGTCAGTGCGTACGTTAGTACTAAAATATTGTAGGTACTGAACAATTTTCGACGTGGGTTTTTTCAAGGAGGCAACCATTTTTTGCCGATTAAGAATAAACTGTTTTTTTAAAGGGTTAATATATAATATAATTAATAATTCCTAGTGGCCATTGAAACGCAAAGTGTCAAGCGACTCCTCGAAGATCTGAAGAGACTTGGAGGATGGCCAGTGCTGGAGGGAGACTCGTGGAATGAGACGAATTTCAACTGGATTCAATCGATACACAGACTCTCGGACCTGGGATATACTTATAATCATTTCTTGGATTTGGAAATTTTAGAGCACTACGACGACTGTACCAAACGGGCCTTTTACGTATGTTCACATTTTTTGTAAATGCATAAAGGGTGGAAGTACTAGTTATATGATGGCGGAGATTTGAGTGTTTGTTAGTTGTTCGAAGAATATTTAACAAAAATTAATGATTAGATTATGTGTCGATTACGAGGCCATCGGGCCATGACCCTTGGGCGATGGGCAGTTACAAGTTTGATGTGATAAACACCATTTAAAATTACTAAAAAACAAGCGATTAAGATTATCTAGGTTGACCGAAATATTTATCTTAATTATCTGAATAGAGTCAATTACTATGGACATGATGTTTTTCTCAATTTAAGGTCGGCGAACTTCCTCCAAATGCGTTTCGTACACTAAAAATTATGGAAAATAAACCAAACTATATGATGGACATAGTAAGATTTCTTGGAGCTGACGGAGACTCGATCTTGGAGCAATTGGGCAATATCACTGATTTCAAGAGGTCTCTTAAGGAAGTAGGTCTATACATAATAAACATCCAGTATATTAGCATTAGTGTTTTCGTCAGGAGGAGAACTGCCATATAAACTTTTCATTCATTATCTTTTACAATTAATCTCTTGGCTACGTATATGCAGGAAATATTTATCATCAGTTTCGAAAATATTTCCACTTGAGGATATCCTTGCCGTAATACTTCATTCAGATATACATGTTTGTAAATTCATTGTTCAGATAATCGGAGAATATACGTACTATCCTACGACGATTGCCAATCTCTCCAAGTCGTACCCGAGCATCCCCTGGGAGGAGTTCTTCAGCCACTTCTTCCCCTCAGCTATCCCATTGGACAACTACATTCAAACTAACACTGACTATATTACAAAGCTCGTGAAACTGATGGAACAAACTCCGAAGAGGGTCCAAGCTAATTATCTCATGTGGAGAGTAGTAGAAAATTCACTGAGCTATCTCAGTGAGCAAATGAGGGAACATCATTTTCAATCGCAGGGAATAAAAAAAAAGAGAGAGAGCAGATGGAGAGAATGCGTGAGACTTGTCTCAGAAAAACTACCCATAAGTGTAAAAGCCATGTACGCTCGAAAATATTTGCCCGGAGAAGCTAAGAAGAAAGCTACTGACATGATGGATAATATTAAGAAACAAGTCAAGCGTACTGTAGAAAAGGTCGACTGGATGGACGAGGAAACGAGGAAAATTGCTCTGGACAAATTAGCTGCCATGACCAGTCTTATCGGTTATCCCGATGAGTTCGCTAACGATAACAAACTCATTGAGTTCTACCGGGATTTAGAACTCAGTGATGACAATTTTTTGGAGGGAATTCTGAATATAACATTATTTAACACTAAGAGTGTGTTTAACAAATTGACCAAAGTTATCAACAAAACCGACTGGTCCGTCAATGGACTAATCACTACGGCAATTAATGCTTTCTATAAGTACGACGAGAATAAAATATGTGAGTAATCAATTCACTCGTTAAAGAGTATAAATATAACCATTCACTTGTTGGTATTCATTTGCAGACTTTTCCGCGGCTATGCTTCAAGATCCTTACTTTAGCAATGATCGGCCGAACTACATAAACTACGGTATCGCTGGCAGCGGTATTGCCCATGTGATGAGCAATGGATTAGATAATCAAGGCCGACTGTTCGATAAAGACGGAAATTCAACCGACTGGTGGGTACCTTCCAGCGCAGCGAAATACTTCGAAAAAGCTCAGTGTTTTATCGACCAATATGGAAACTATTCGGTCGAACAAGTCGGAATGAATGTAAGAAAATTTATTAAATATTATAGAATAAGGTTTAAATAGATTGAAGGTAAGAGGGTAAGTTTTCGAGAACCACTTTACTCTCGAAATAATTATCAAGTAATCAATAATTTTATGAAGTCACATTTATATTTTTTGTGATCCTCAGCTGGATGGACAATTTACCCTAGAAGAAAACGCAGCGGATAATTTCGGCTACAGGCAAGCTTACTTAGCTTACAAAGATTGGTCAGCGCGTTATGGGCAAGAGCCGCGGCTCCCGGGATTGCCTTACACCCCCGAACAATTGTTCTGGATAAGTGCAAGCAACATTTATTGCGAAGTTAAGTCAAATCAAGCTCTCAAGTACCAGGTCACCAACAGTGATCACAGTCCTTTCAAATTCCGTATCTTAGGATCATTATCCAATATTCCAGAGTTTTCCGAGGACTTTCAATGTAAGCTGGGCTCAAAAATGAATCCAGTGAAAAAATGTATGATATGGTGATTTTGTAATTGAAAATGGTGAGCTAAATGGTGGTGGTAAATTTCTCCGCGTTATTATTTCTCGTTTTTTCATGCTCTTAGAACTTTTGCAGTTAAAGATCAATTCTTTGCATAGTAAAATAAGGGTGAATTTTTATGGAGGTTATTTTATCTTTGTTAAATTTATTATCATGTACGAAAAAATGCAAAAATCAATAAAATTTGAAGGAACATAAATGAAAAATTTCTACTCCCTATCTTCCATAATTCAAATAATTTGTTCATATTATTCGATCAAGTTCGTTAAATGTTGTTGGTGTAAGATAGTGACACTCATAGTTAAAACATATGTTATAAGATGCCCTCATTTTGGCACTGAAATGGATAAAGGGATTTCATCAGAGTTTTTGGACGAACTAGATCTAACTGAAGATACTTTTATTCAAATTATTTGCATCAGTAAAACTGTCATAGATCATGATCATTTTATTCGAGATACAATGGCTACATTCTACCGTTTGTATTTGATTTATATTTATATTTTTTTTCTTATTCCCACCTGTGTTGGGGAAGATTCAGCTGTGGGTAAATTATTCCTCGGTCAGATCCTCTTTGGAAAAATCATCATGGAGCCACTTTCCAGTGACTATTCCAGCTGATGCTGGATCAACAATTCTTTCGATCTCCTTCTCGGCTGGGATGACAGAGTCGAACGTTATAGACATTATATCGTGCATCCTCATCATTCCGGGGATTCGAGATTTTGCATTGTTCAATTCTAGATGTGTTTCTGTCGTGGAACTGAAGTAGGTTTCATTTGCAGTTATGGAACTTTCCGACGATTTCTGGAAATTGTATTTTTTTATGAGGAATACTTTGAATCGTGAGCATTTAATTAATCATTCTATAATGGGGAGAGCATGGTTGTGCACCTGATGAGTGTGTCCATTACTGTATGTGGAATGAATCCATGGAGTTAGAGGCATGTGGAATTGCGAAAGGTGCGCAATATATTTGTGTAACTGTGCTTATTCAAAATTCAACTGCGGTCTCTAGACTCTGTGGTATATTTTATTATTGAGATAATTCAGCATGTGTACTTGTTTTTAATGTATTCGTCTCTCATCGTGTCGGGTTCAAGGAAGTGTTGAAAGACCTATAAATGCTGACAATCTCCCCTTCCATCTCTCCCACACGTGTTGTCCCGTTTGGAACTATCCAAAATAAGTGGGACATTCGTAAATTATTCTTTCACGTAGTGCGTTGATTCCTGCTTTGCGGTAAGCCATAAGGTCCATTAAGCTTCTTGTATATCATGTAACTCAACATTTCGGTTAAGTTATTGACATAAACGAGTCATCAAATTTCTTCGTAAATTGCCGATTAATGAAATTCAATTGTGCCGACTACGTCTTCACTACCCCTCATCACTCCAGTCATTAAAATAAATTAATTTTTCATTACCTTTCAAGCCAACTATTCCATTCTCAGGTAAACATATACGTACACAAACAGTTCCAAGGCCCAAACAACCTCTCCGGATTATCCTCGTTACCTTCATTCTCTACCCAATCCTCCCCAGGGGACTAATGTCGGGCCATAAACCCGTACTTCTCTGCATCCCTCTGGCCCACGCCTGTGACGTCAATGATAACGTGAAGACACGCATACAGAGCCAATTGGAAGGTAGGACTAAAATCCCCCGTTTTTGAGACTCAGCGTCACCCACACTTGAGAACGTCTCAGTCTTCTTCCGACATCCGTATACGACACACCCAATCGAGTACGAGCCACACGACTTACCTACGCCCTACGCAGTTACGCGTATTCTAATTATGCTTATCAAGTTACCTACGTCAATTGCTAAATTTATCCCTCAGTGCGTATTATAAACATTTAATTAAGTATTCAAATAGATAATCTCGCTGGATAGAATTCACGGACTCGTTTACGGCATTCCTCGACCTATTCGCACACTCACCGAATATTTTAATATTTCAGGAAAATGATCGGATTCATCGGCATTATTGCCATCATTTTTTGCTCACTGCAACAATCATTATCAGTACTCCGCAATGACACTTTATCGACGACTGCGAGCTCAGGAGCAGGTGCTGAATGCAGGACGCCGGATTGTATGCTTGCTGGTGAGTTAATCAATTTACTAATCAGTTGGGATTTCGATAGGTGAACTTTTGCTGTGGAAATTCTTCTGAAATTCGTAGTTATTGAATTTATTTCATATTAAGAAAATCCTCATAAATGAGTAATCGATTTCTATCATGAATTCTATTGCCACCTTCCTCATTTCCCAGCCGCCCAGCTTTTGGAGAAAATGGATACAAATGTCAACCCCTGCGACGACTTCTATCAGTTCACCTGCGGTGGATTTCTGAACAAGACGCTTCTACGAGGCAATGAAGATTCAGTTACGCTCGCCGCTATCCTTGAACAGGACCTTCATAAGGAGCTGAGAAATACTCTGGAGGAGCCAAGCCCTTCTTCGGAAATCAAACCATTTAAACTAGCTAAAAACTTGTACAGATCCTGCATGAATACAAGTAAGTATGATGAAGGCCAGTCGTTCAAAGATTTGTGTGTTTAAAAATAAATTTTCCTGAATTTGTTCTGCCTATGAATGAAATGTTTTTTTTTTTTAATTAAGGTATAATATATATTTGATGATTTTTAGCGGCAATTGAAACTCAAAGTGTCAAGCGACTGCTTGAAGATCTGAAGAAACTTGGAGGATGGCCTGTACTAGAGGGAGACTCGTGGAATGAAACGAATTTCGATTGGATTCAATCAATTTACAAGCTCCGGGACCTGGGATATGAATCTAATCAATTCTTTGATTCAGGGATTTCTGTAGACTACAAGAACAAAAACAAGCCAGCCCTTTACGTATGTTCACATTTTTCATACATAAACGCTAGATGTAGTAGGCAAATGATGACAGAAAACTGAGCTTGTATTAGGTGACGATTGCTTAAATACAATGAATAGTAAACGTTAGAGACAATTACAAAGATATCTTGTTATCGAATTTATCTTATTTTTTATGAATGTGTTTTGAGGAAGACTTAAAAAAATAAACGAGATTATGGACGGAAGGCCATCGGGCCCCATGACCCCTTACAAGTTTGGAGTGATAAATTTCATTCATAATTAACTAAAAGAATGACCTAGACTGGCGCGACTGAATTACTATTTACATTATATTTTTTCCATTCTTAGCTGGCGCCACTTCAGCGTGACGCTTTCCGTACATTCAAAATTAGGAAACAACATCCAGACCATGTGATGAACATTGTAAGAATTCTTGGAGGTGACGTCAAATCGGCCTTGGGACAAGTGGACGATGCCACGAAATTCGAGTGGTCTCTTGCCATGGTAAGTTTTCTCTATTATAAACAACCAATCTCTTCCCCAGGAGACAAATTCCGAAATACGAATTTTTCATTTGGCAATCAAACATTTATAATTATTTGTTTTTTGAACAAATTATTTCATGCCATGTCCATTTTACAAAATAGTTGCACATGCAGCTATTCCGGGCCAACGAAATTCCGTACCAGCCGACGACGATCGTTAATCTCACCAAGCTGTACCCTCGCATCTCCTGGCAGAAGTTCTTCACTCATTTCTTTAGATCACCTGTCGAATTCGACAATAGCAACCTCACGATTTACGTTAACCATGAGTACTTGTCAAAACTCATGACACTGATGGCAGAAACACCAAAAAGAATCCAAGCCAATTATCTCATGTGGAGAGTAGTAGAAAATTCACTCAGCTATCTCAATGAAGAAATAAGGGAACAGCATTTCCAGTGGCAGGGAATTCCAGAGAGAGAGACTAGATGGAAGGAATGCGTGAAAATTGTCTCAGAAAAGCTACCCATGAGTGTAGGGTTCATGTACGCTGGACAATATTCCTCCGAGGAAGCTCAGCAGAAAGCTATTAGCATGATGAATCACATTAAGGAACAGTTCAAGGGGACTTTGGAAGAGATCGACTGGATGGATAACGAAACGAGGAAGACTGTACTGAAGGAATTAGCTGTCATGCCTAAAGATATCGGTTATCCCAATGAGTTCATTGACGATAGCGCATTTAATGAGTACTATCAGGATTTAGAACTGAGCGATGACCATATTTTAGAGGGAATTCTGAATATAACATTATTCACAAGTAAAAGTTCATTTAGAACATGGACAATGCTTATTAACAGAAATGACTGGGCCATACGTGGAAAACTCACAACGATCTTTACTGCTTTTGTCAACGACGAAGAGAAGAATACTTTATGTGAGTAATCAATTCACTATTAATGGACTGAATTATTTCCCTTGAAATGTTTTGAGATGATAAGTGTGAATAATTCTTCAAACTAAACATTTTTTTTGTCTTTCTTCGGCGAAAAATCAGTTGATCCCTAAAACTCAGGACTAATTTGCTCTGAAATGGATCCACCAAGGGCTGGCATTACTCCCTTTTCTCTTTTATAAAGAAAATACAACTATTCACATGTTTATATAAATTTGCAGATTTTCCACCCTCTTTCCTTCAGCATCCTTATTTTAACAATGGTTGGCCGAATTACGTGAACTACGGTAGCGCTGGCAGTGCCATTGCCCACGAGTTAATTCATGGAGTCGACAATGGAGACCAACAGGTCGACCAAAATAAAAATATAGGTGAAGGGTGGACACCTTTCACTCGGCGAAAATACCACGAAAAATCTCAGTGTTTTTTGGAACAATATGGAAACTATTCGATCAAAGAACTCGGAAGGAATGTAAGAAAATTGTTTGAATGTTTTTATCTGAGATAGAATTAGGTGCAAATAGATCTAGGACAAGACTTGGATAGATTTAGATACAATCAGAGCAATAGTGACAGATCTGCAGAATTTTTTTCTGCAAGAAATGTAAATTTGTCTAGAATGTTGTGCACTTCAAGCCAAGTTTTTTTCCCACTTTTCAAGAAGGATTCATTCCTCTAATAATTGAAAAATAATCAGTAATTTCGTGGATTCACATTAACCTTTCTTTGCAATCCTCAGCTCGATGGACACCAGACTCTAAGAGAAAACATAGCAGACAACGGCGGCTACAGGCAAGCTTACTTAGCATACAAGGATTGGTCAGCGCGCAATGGGCAAGAGCAGAGGCTCCCAGGGCTACCCTATACCCCAGAACAAATGTTCTGGATTAGCGCAAGCAGCATTTACTGCGAATTCAAGTCATATAGAGATCTCAACAATCAGGTTTATTTTGATCGACACAGTCCTTCTAAATTCCGTGTCTTAGGAGCACTGTCCAATATTCCTGAGTTCTCTGAGGACTTTGGTTGTCCAGTCGGATCGAATATGAACCGAGCCAAGAAATGTATGATGTGGTGATTTTTTAAAATTAATCATGGTGAACCGATGAATTTCTCTTTTGTTTTTGTGTTTCATGCTGTTCGGAATTTCGGATTCACCGTAAAAATATGTGTTATCTTTGTTCAATGCATTATCATATCGTAAAAAATGTAAAAATCAATACAATCTTGATAAATAAATATACGACTATCGTCACACTATCTCATAATCTTAATAATTTTGGTTACCATTCGGTCAGGCTTTTTTTAGATTGTTATCATGAGATAGTGGCACTTAAAGCTGAAAGATATGTATAATATATGTTCTCTAAAATTTTCATATTCAAAAGTGAAAAAAAAAAAATAAATAAAGTGGATAAACACTTGTACTCACAAGATTGATGACAACTCTCGTATTGTCTCGCCAGTTTTCCCGACTTCCGAAGAAATAAGGCGCCTTCACCCGGCATTTCTCTATATTCCGCGTTTTCTTGATATTTGTAGTCATTCGAGACTGCCATTTTTTCGCTGTAGACATTGATTTATCAGCTGGAGCAGAGAGCTTTACTGCATAGGAAGTAAAACAATCTCCTGTGGTGAAATTCTCCCAAGCTCTGTAGGTCCCCTCTGCTTTGTCAGTCAAATCAATCCCTGAATGAAATTGATTGACAATGGATCTGATCATATCCAGAAGTGGCGGTGAAATCGTTGAAGGGACGAACAATTGTTTTATTCCGAATCGATTGAATTTTATTTCGAAATTGAACTTTGCCAATTGCTTTTCACCGTCGTCCGACGGCGATACAATTGGCTTTTCACTTAATGAATTGAAGAAACTCAGGGAAGCGCTGGGTTCGCTCAATCGACAATTTAGAATTTTTGATCCACGGGGCTGACATTTGAGTTGGGTTTCAATATTGTACACAGCAATTCGATCACTCTCATTTGAAGAGTGATGTAGGGGTGTAGTAGTTGCATTGTACGTCACATTATACCGTATTTCCGGACCATAGCGCCAAGTTTCGTTATTCAAACTTAATTGATTGGCTGAAAGAAAGAACAATTTCGGTTTAGCTCTCGTAACAATTTCCAGAAAATGTGCACTAGCTCATTTTAAATATTTCTATTTCTTTTTAAAAAGGTAACGAATTTTTTTTTTAAAGTTTTTTTTATTCACTGAATATTATACTTACCGATTAACAGAGGCAAGATGATGATATTCATAGCGGCGAACAAAAATCTTGACTGCTCGAGCGATATTTCCCTTCGAGCAACTTCCCTTTTATACAAACGATGGTCACGATGATGAGGATGATAATAATAATAATATGATGATCCACACTTCAGACTACTTATTGACATAATTCTCTACAATTCTGCAAAATGCGCGCACTACATAAGTAGTTTCATTTTGCACACTTTGACCTTATTGTTGGTAATTCTCGTGACCTTGAAAATAGTTGCCGTTTTCCTCAAATTTAATCATATCCGCCTTGACGATTTCCCAGAATGCCCTTACAACGTCACAGGTTTAATCAAATAGTCTAGCCGATGCGGCCGTATTTAATAAGTCATTCAGAGAATTTATAGTTATTTATAGCTGAAAGGCGAAGGAATTGAAAATAATCGCCGGATTGATGAGAGAATACTAGAAGGTCTTTATTCAATCAGTGCGAGGAAAACAGAATTGATATCTCCCAAGAAGTCCCTGTTACATTGCGAAATTTTCCCCAGGTGCCTTAAATAATTATAGGACTCCCCTATATACGTTATCATTTGCTACAATAATAGCTTCCGTAGTTTGACTTCAGGGTTTCGCACTTTTCAAATTGGCCAGATCCAGAAGACCACCGTACACCAATGGCTTTGAAAATGGCGGTATTTTCCCTTGGGCCGGAGTGATGGACTCCAATGTGACCTTCATGTGGTCTATTACTTTCCCCAATTTAATACGATTTTCATCATACACGTCACTCTCGTTGATAGTCTCAGATGTGAAATCGTGTTCAGATATTGAAATTTTGCTGGTTGATATTTGCTGGAAAACACATTTTTCCTATACACTGACAGAAAAACGTACTTTGGACGGAAAAATTAAAAATTCGATACATCAAGTTTTCTAATCTTCCAAAGCTTTTAAAAATTAGTCTCTTCTCTTCAAATGGTAAAAATATTCAGAAGACCAAAAGAAAAATTTTTCAAGAGGAATTAGGCTGGTAATACGAATTTTTACATCTTAACGTGTTACAATAATTACCAATTTCGTGATGACATCCCTCAATAGTAGTCCCAGAGTATAACGAGATCCGAAAAAGGGTTCAATGCACTTACTGCAAGCTTTCAGGTTTCTCTCTTTAATTATCACTATCGATTCGCCTGTGAATTTCTCAAGTTTTCCCAGGCATGTCAACCTATAATCATCTTTTGCCTCGTTACGTTTGTCAATTTGTTGCCGAGTTATCGTGAAATCCACTTCGGATTCTCCAATTGTAAAGCTCTCCAAAGCTTTACGAGTGGACCCCAGCTCATAATAGTCATTGATGCCAATATTGAGTTGGCTGGTGATCAATCCGACCTGATTAATGCTCCAAACTGGCCCATTTGGGGCATCTGTGATAAAGCTTTCAATTCCTTTCTCATTAAATTTTATCTCGAATGGAGCCTTTATAATATTGAAAATTCTGGGCGTATCATTGGCGTCTGGTTCTGCATTATCAACACTGAAAGCTCGTGGCTTTAGCCGAGTGATTGTAGTATTGAGAAGGTGACATCTCAGAACGTCAGGCTCTCGTGGACGACACGTGAAATTAAAATACACTCCAGTACCAAGCGGTCTCTCCAAATTTCTCTCCAAAGAAGTTATCATCTTCGTAAACCCAGAAAAATGGTATTCCGGTCCAAATTCCCACCCATTCTTGTCTGTCACGTCGAGTTGAGCAGCTAAACAGAAAGAAATTATGATTAATCAGTGCCTTAATTATTTACTTATACCTATTATTTACTCATTAATAAATCTTTATTCTACTTATCTTTACTTTTTAATTCATTCAGTAAAAATCACAGTACCAATTGCCAATTGTGTTGCCTTTGGGCTGTTCGAGTAAACATTATCTAACAGTCCAGTGCAATTAAAATTTTAAACAATAAATTAGGCACGGTCAGATCATGTTCATTAAGGAACAAATTAATTATTCTCCGCCGTCCGGTAATCTTCCCCGAACGGTCAAAACACAACACCATTACCAAACGCTTAAGTAATTACTACCGAACTTTTCTCTGCGTATAATAAGAATATTATTCAGGAATAAATTTACTGCTGACCTAAAAAGAACGGTATCAATTGAAACAGCATCATGATGCGTTGCCAAATGATGATCAAGTCCACCGAGGACACTTTGCAGTTGAGCTTTATATAGTCTCCAGTGAGGTACACAAATTGTCTAGAATTAATCTAATCCAAACCAATTTTATCTGAAGTTACCGTACATTCTGTATTGTCATTATACTATTTGAGAAAATTATTTCAGGCTTTCTTTCAATTCGCACTTCTCAATTCACTCAGTCTGCTGGACAATTTTTTTTTTATGTAAGCGACACATTCGCCCGGAGAGACAACCTTTTTCAAACCACATCTATAATTTTTCCTCTATTGTTGTCAAGATTTTGTCAAGTTCTCGGATATTCTTTTAATCCAAAAATTGATCAACCAAAGAGCCAAACAATGAGCGCTCTTATGTGAGCTTAACTTATTTCAACTCATTTGATTTTTCTATCTCATACGATTATTTTCATCATAATTTAATATATTTTTTAATATTATTTATAGCTCTGATCGTCAATGATGCTGTGCTGCAGAATTCTACACTACCGAGAGCGCGTGGGGAATTGTTCAGAACAGAGTTTGCAAAAACTCAAACAGACTGCGCTTTTTTACAATAGAGAAAATTCAGAGTACAGATGAAATCAATTTTCTCATTACCATACTCATTACATAAACATTACGCTTACGAAAAACCCATAGGTTTTTGCTACATGATGACGTTGTACTAATACTGATATCACTAATTCTCGAGAGATTCCCCCTCCTCCTAAATAGCGCGTTTGATAACATTTCACGCGAGAAATATCCGACACGGCTTCAAATATCCACCTTTGAGTGACGTAATAATTTTACGCTGTTAGGAATTCGCTACAATATTATTAATGTGACACTGATGAATGCAGCATTCCACAATTGGAAAATTGAATTTTCATGTTTGGAAATATTTGTCGGGATATTTCTCGCAAGTGTAAGCTACTGCGGAAGCACCTTAATGCAATAATCCAAGTCCACAACATTTAATCAATTTAACGAGAGATTTGAAAAATCAATGAACTAGCGGTTTTTAATTTTTCAATTATCCCCGATTTCAACGAAACTATTGATGCTTAGATAACTGTACCATAATGAGACTCGTAGAAAGACCAGATTATTTAGAATCGAATTATCCTGTAATGACGATAAATATTAGAATTCCCTGTGAAATTTTTGTATTAATTTTTTAAATCGCGTGGGAAATAAGCCATCTTTCAATCAGCTCACGTGCACCAATTTCGCGATATTAATGTAAAAATTAAAAAACAAATGGCGAAAATTCACAGAACAATTGTCGCTATTCATAAAATAAATTAAAAAATGTCTATACGGATATGATTATTCCGCGAAAGAAGAGATATTTCATAAAAGATAATTCTCCTGACTCACCTTCCCTTCATAGACTCAATAATTGAAAAGCACTCGAAAGACAATACTCAATTGATTCTTTGTTCTGTGAATTGCTTTAACAGAGACTATGTCCCGTTTCATGGTACGAGCGACTCTCTTTATCATGGGTTTTCCCCAAATTTCATTGTCACATGGGAGTATTATACAGAGAAATAAAAGTGAAAATGTGTATTTGTTTCGATCCAGCGGCCGGAGGGAGGGATTTTCGATGGTCGAGCTCATGTTATCACTGCATAAAAGTTACGGTTATTTATTTCATGAGGATTATTTCTGCGGAATATCCAAGCGCCTGAATGGGTAAATACGAGGAGATGAGTGGGAGGGAATGGCGTAAACTTTCTCGTTTATAAGGAGAAGCCGATACGCGGATGGCACACATTTAAAACCGACGCGGTTCCATCGAGTTCACGAAATTACGCGACTTATCCGGCGATACAATACGAGGCTAATTGACATTAGGAGAGGACAGTATGGTATGTTTATTTTTTTTATACCTATTATGTAATTCTGTAGTTCTGAATCGAATCCTTCGCAATCCTTGCAACGACCTAAAACCATGAGAAATTCCTTGAAATTCTAAGAGCAGTTTAATTTTTAATGTTTCAATTTAATCAAATTGAAAATCGAAACTAGTTTTAAAATTTCGATAACATCTCTTTCAGTGTTAGAGAAGTTGACCAAATTTCAGTAGAAGAATTTATGAAAATTGCACGTGAATTTATAGTGAAAAAATGCAATTAAAATTTCCTAAATGGAAAATAGCTTTCAATAATTTTTTATTAAAGAAATTGAGCCATTCCGAAATTGAATTACTCCCAAAAGTTAGAAAATTAATGAGGACGGTATTTATTTGTTATTTTTCAGCTGAAACACACGACATTGTTAGCAATATTGATTGCTCTTGCCCATGGACAACATCGGCCCACATATGCAGGCGCAGCTAATCATTTGCCGGCTGTCCTTCCTCAATATCTTAACACTCAACAGACAGACGTACCACCGGTGAACAATAGAATCGGTGGTTCTGGTGCTGTATTCCCAACGGCTGAGAATAATCTGCCAGAAGTTAATGGACAGTGGAACAACATTGATTGGGTACAAACTTGGGATGAGAATAAGCAGCCCTTCTGGTATAAAAATTGGAAACAAATACAGGAACATATTGGCGCACAAAATACGCAACTGCCAACGGTGTCGCAACAATCTGTCTCTAGAAATTAAAGTTAATGTATTTATCATGATGTGTTGTACAGAAAAATATTTTTATGGGTAAAAAGCATGTACGGAGGAGATTAATTTTAGCAGAGTATTATTTCATCTTCAAAATGCGATTTTCTAAATGGATAAACCACTGGAATTTGTTCAGTTCATGTAACTCTTTCTGTGGCAAATTTCATGTAAATTAGTTTTTTTTTTTTTAAATCTTTTTAAATTGAATTGAATTGCCAAATTGTTCATCAATTATTGTCAGGAGTAAACGTAATAATCCAATTTCAATTGTATTAATTCCAATTCTCCCGGTTTTCATAAATAAACAACATTTGAACGAATTGAACCGAGCAATCTTCGAATATATATCGTAACGAGTTGCTCACAAAAATAGAATTATATTGATTTTTTCAATAGAAACTACCAATAACTAATAAAGAGTTCAACACAAATCGATTAAGATTGTCCCTGGAATTTGTCAGAAGTTCCTATTGAATTTTTTTATTCGGGATATCGATGCCATCGATTTTGCAATTCCCCTCTAAGAGACGTGTGAGCCTCTATCTGCCAATAATTTATCCCTTTTGTAGTTTAATACGCAGGAAAAATCTGAAACCTATCAGTAACCGAGGATGGGGAAGGAAGTATCACCCGGTTTATAAGTATATGCATCGCGGATACACCTGAGGGACATCGAGTTATTTTACTCACTGCTCATGTCCCTCATTCCGCCGTACTTCGGAATTTTTTTTATTCGCTTACCACCAATTTCCTCATCCAAGTAAGGCGTACAAATTTTCCTCCAGCAGAAGAGTAAGAGATGAAGGAGAATTTTTGATAGTTACGGTGTGGACATTTAAAGGTATGACCACCGTACCACTACAGGGTGAGGAGTAGTACTTTCATTCATTCATTCTACAAACGCGCCGTGACAATGTCGGGGAGTGACAGCCCAACGTTTTTTCACGGCCAGCCCTGGTCCAGCTGGATTGAAAGAATTGGACGTGACAAACCTCTGAGTAAGTAATGACATTTCTACATCATATGACAAACGTTTTCAAGATTTTCATTGAATTTTGTCATGACACTTTGGTATATTGGTAGAGGCGTCAAACGAACATAACCTACAACCACCGGGCTTCTGCCTCTTTGTTTCGCATTTATGGAGTGCAATATTTATGCATGCTTCCAATAATTCCCTAGTATATTTTTTCATTATGAATATGTTTATTGCTTACTTCTTTAATTTCCATAACTCGTGTCTTTTTTAAACTTATTACATAATTGTTTGCTTTTTTATTTTATTCCTCTTATTTTATCTCATTGACAAATAAAGGGTCCCAAGGGAATTGTACGGAGTCTACTACTGAATTGAGTGATTGAATGGCTTGAAATATTATGATTTCGTATATGCCTAGAAATATTAGCAAGTGTCAGGTGAATACCTGGAAATTCTGTGGCAATGCTCCATTTTTAAATGATAGGCTGTTACGCACTGAGAATAAGATTTATTGAGGCACACTTTTCAGTGTTTTTTTTGTCAAGTCTTATTACTTCATTGAAATAACAATTCAAGGGGATAATTATTTGATTATTTGATTTACGATGGGGTATTATTTATGATCTTTTTCCGCAATTGGTTAGTATATATTTTCATTGCAGGTATTTTTATTGTTGATTCGTCAATTTAAATGGCTCACTTCTCTTTTAATGTATTAGATAGTTTTGTCATGTGTTGGATTCGCTTTTGTTTATTTTTCATCTACAAATAAATAATTGAAAGCAAATCATGGAGAGTCTGGTGGTAAATTGAATTGTAAAATGGTGTCAGGTGATACGGTTGTATGCATGTCTAGAAATTTAAAGAACTGGTAGAGAAGAGATATACCTAATTTCATTTTCTAGACCTGTAATATTTTTTAATGAGAGTTCATTTCACTCCCTGAATAAAAAGTCAGTTAATAAGAGGAAAAACTAGTGAATCAATATGGACACTTGAATTTTTCTTTAATATCAATAGTTTAGAAAAATAATACTGAAATGGGATAATTGTTTGATAGTTATTTGCTACTACAAACAAAGAATCATCCGTTCAGACTGAGCTCCATTGATGAATTTATTTCTAAAATATGAATATACGAAAGAAAAGTGAAAATTCTTTTTACGTTAGCCTTAAAAGTTTCATAACTTTTTGGTTCTCATTTTACATAGATAATGTTGTATTTCAGGCGATGAAGAGCCAGAGGTTGAACCGGCGAGCTGTGTTACGCGGTTGTCGGCAGACGGTAAGTGGAAAAATTAAAGCAATATGTATAAAAAAAATATATATATAATGCCAATTTCCTGAGGAATTGTATGAGAAAAAATTCCAATGGAACGAAAGGATTTTAATATCCCTCTATACTGTTACCCTTAATATTTCCTTTGTGAAGCCCATGCTTTGATCGCACAACTAGTACGTAATCGATAGTAATCGGTATTCAGGGTTCATTAGGATTCACCATTACCCAGGATTCCCAACGTGGTCTCCCTGCATTTATTATAAAATTAAATATTCATTCTGTTCTGTGTTAATTTTATTCTGCGTTAGATAGTCCTGTCATCAGTAAAGTTAATGCCAGAAATTTGAACTAGGGACCAAGAAATATCTAAGAAAGATAGAATGAAAATTCTGCCCTCAAATTCTGTCGTACATTTACCACCGAACAGCTGACGGATCACCCTAATTCCCCAATTTTCAGACATTGATCTGTATGGCTTCTGCCCAGAGAGGGACACATTCTACGGTGTCGTATGTGAACTCTGCAATGCTATTGTCAAGCCACAAGCTCTCATCCAGCACATGGGTAATACTCAAAGTCAATACTAAAAATAAAAAAATAAAAATCCAACATGTTATTCTCAAGAAATCCCTGATTTAACAGAGAGTAGACATTCTTCGGGTGCAGTGAACCTGCCGCCGCCATCGACGCCAGCATCGAAGGCCTTAGTGAAGACTCCTTACTGCAAAGTATCCAAATTAACGAAGAAGGCACAGCCCTCTCAAAGCTCCTCATCGAGCAACAGCAGTGGCAACGGCTCGAGTGTAACGACCTCGGCAAGTAACAGTTCAAAAATCAATCACACTTCAGTGAAGAGAAATGCCGAACAAGCTTTACTCCCGACCTCTCCCGTGGATGGCTCCATTAGTCTCGTAGGATCAAATATTTCCTCTGGATTGAGTACCAGTATTCCAGCCCCTGTCCCATCGAGTCCAGTGAAGAGTCCAGGTAACACCAGCAGTATCAGCAATACAACCACGAGTGACAATGGTACGAAGAGAAAAAGGTTCAAGGCAGATCGTGCAGTACTCAAGGAGCGAGAGTACGATCCTGATCGGCACTGCGGAGTATGGAACTACGAGACTTGCAAACCCTGCACCAGATCCCTCACCTGCAAGGCACACACGGTCTCGTTGCGTCGGACAGTTACTGGCCGAAGCAAAAGCTTCGACAAACTACTTGCCGAGCACAGGGCGTCCAAGGATCTTCCAAACAGGACATCAAAGATAACGGTCACTGGGTCTGTTACAGTGTCGACGGCATCAGCTTTATTGAATAGCAATTTAACGATGGCTAATGATAATGATGCGCCTGGTTCACCACCTGTGCTATCTCTGCCAGATACCTATCCACTGCCGAAGGTACGGACAGACAAATTCCACTTAAGTCTTACTCGTTTGCATTTTTTTTTTTTTTTTTTTTTTTTTCTATTGTTTTATCCAATTTATGTATGATGAAATCTAGAAGAACTCCTCTGATTTTGTCTCCCAGGACGGTTCTGGGGGCTGCTTTCTAGGAGAATTGTTCCTTGTAAAAATACCAAAGATCAGTCGTATTTTGGGAACGTCGCAGTTGTCTATAGTGGTCTATAGATAATTTCGATAGGGACTGTGCAGAGAGACATTGCACTAGATCAATGACAGGAACAGAATAGTCATAGATGATATAATACTAGTAATTGGACAATTATAGCAGTAGCTGTAAAAGTCAAGGATGAACAAGTGTCTCCATTCGGTACTCTGTAATACCATGAATAATCTGAATAATCAGATTTTCTTTCAATAATTTTAATATTGTCATTTCTGGAACTCTCTCGTCAATGACAGTTGGAAATAGGGAACAATTTTCCAGGAAAAAAAATCGCCTGCGATAAATTAATCCAAGATCTCCCAGAACCTGTCACCATCCATCGAACCAAATTTTTCGCTATTATTTTCTATTATTTGACAAGCCTCATTCTGGCCTGACGCGAATAAACGACGGCAAAAAATTAAAACAACAAATCAGGCTCGATAACAGTCGATGGAGCCATTTGGAGTGCCCAATAAGAAAGGACCCCATTCCTCAAGACATGCGAATGATAAAAAAAAACAAATAATAATGACTTTATAGCCGGGTGTCGGTTGATACTTGTTTTTGTTTTTTATCATTACAGGCTGTTGATTTGCTTTATCGGTGTCTGGCCCCGCATGGCTCCACTAAACCTGTAAGGCATGGTTCCTTTTTGGGTCATACTTTACGGCCCGACAACATAAGATACTTAAGCCATCAGTCATCCACCAGAATCTACTAATCTCATGGATACAAAATCCTTTCTTTTTTTTTCTTTATTTTTTAGACAAAGCTGGAAGAGGATTTTGTTAACGAGGAGATGCGACTGGAGTCAACGGCGGCATCGGCTGTTGGCAAGGGTGGACTACCAACGGCATCGATGGCTCCAATATCTGTTGTCCTTCCCTCTTTATCGCCTATAGCAACGAACAATGATGCGCCACCAGTTGCCACACTGATCCCTGTCAATGCAACACCCCTTCCAGCTATTCAAACGCCACTGCCACCACCTAATGCCCAGTTACCTAATACTGTTCTCGAGGGAGAGACCCTCTCAGATGTTAATACTGAGAGTATGACGCTGTACTCACCAATGGCTATGTTCAAAGATACCAAATCCCAAATAATCATGCAGATACCGAGGTCAAGTAGTTTGATGCCGTCACCAATATCCAGGAATTATCAGGGTCAAGCGTCTATGCCAAGTCTTGTCTTTGAGGATCAAATGGACAATCCTAAGCAACAGTTGGCCAATGGTAAAAGACTCAATAATCATACTATTGGCTCGAGTCCGGTGACTGGACGTACCACGAAAAAGAGCAAACAGGATTTTCAAACTGATAATTATTCGTCGGCTATTCAAGTGGAGACAACAACAACTTCCACGGCTTATCCACATTTTAGTGAAATTGCCTGGTCAAATTGCCATCCAGAACCACTGGCTGTCAGTCGTTGGTTGCGTATTACGTCGACTCGTAAACAGTACAACTTTAATATTCACTGACATAAGATTCCACCCACTCCGGGCTGAGGACTCCATGTTGTTGCTGCTGCTCATGATAATCGCATGCCTTCTTTACTACTAAGACAATTGCTTGAGTGTCGAGTCCAGGGCCCGAGTGGGGGTGTTAATTGTAAGGAACGGGGGGATGTGTAGGGGTTTAATTATTTTATTTAAAGATGAACTATCTCAATATAGTGAAGTATCTCAATATTTTCAATCAACTGAGGAACACAATCGGGTTCCTAGAAATCATGAATTTCTCTTGAACGATTTTTTTCATGTTTTTTCTCTGATTGAACAATTTTATTGACTCCTTTTTCAGTAAAAATTCCTGACTTGATTTTTTTCATGTGAAGAAGAACACGACAAAATTAAGAATTAATTAATGTATTCCAAGATTTTCAAATATTTTTTGTTTAAAAAAAAATGTTTGGGATACTTCTCATTAAAATGCGTCGATTTTTAACCATCGAGTTTACCCTTCTAACCTACGCAACTGAGCTCGATGAGTGAAAACAAAAAATAACTAGGTAAAAATTTTTCCTAATGATACGCTTTTTTCGGAAATACGGCTTTATTCCTCTTTCATATTCTCTCAATCCACCTTTTTGTACACATTTGGATCATTGATGTCTTCAAGTTGTCCTTGTTGGATATACCAAGAGACCTGATAACTCATAATAGAATAATTGAAAGCAGAACGACTAGACAAAAAGTGAACAACAAACAGCAAAGTACGAATTAAAATGTTAGGATAGTCTTTATAACATTGATCATGTTGATCATAGATTCTTGATTGAATTTAGCAGATAGTTGGAGTCGAGTTGACTTCAGGAACTTCTCATTTGTCGAATGACACATCATTTTCCATTAATTTCACTGAATTGTATATATTTCAAGATCATTTGTCTTTTTTTCTAAATTGTAAATATCTCATCGACTCATTACAAGTAGCCCTCAGTGAGAATGTTTTACAAAACGATTGATTATATTTTTTTAATTTCATGATCTCTTTTGTTTTTTATACTTTTCTTTCTCGTGTACGTGGATGACGATAGATTTTTTTTTTTATTATTTATCATTATAGATAATTAATTACTAATGGAACACTCATGCCGGCAGAATGACATTGACGAGCAGTGAAAAATCTGCATCACTGTAACAATGTCTTTTACGATTTGATTAATGAGTTGTGCATTTACAGATAGTCCAACAAATTTTTCAACACCAAAGGTTGTCTGAAAAGTGCGAGAGACTAGAGTGGAAAAGCACGCCAAAAAAAACTTAATATGGCCTAATAAGGGGAACATCACAAGAGCCCGTCATTACCTCAGATAAATGAAGTTATAGGGCCTCAATACTCAGAGCACGCATGAATTCATGTCGGAAAAGTATTGATGAAGAATGGTATTTATTATCATGCAATTATTTTATCGTTAACTTAATTCAATTCAGTGCTCAAACTGACATGTCATCACCTGATGTATTATAAATGGCTCTGATTTTTTTTTTATTCAGCTGTTGTAAGCAATCACTGAGCTAAAAAAATACAATCTGGAAATTTTTTGGCCAAGAATGAAATTATTTCAAAATGAATCGTCCGAATTGAGTACAGGCAATAATTATTGACTGTAACATTTTGAATAAGATATTTTATCCATTTACTTAGTACTTATTGTTTAAAAAAAAGTCGAATTAATCATTTTTTTCTGACGACTATTCTAATTTTTTCCAATCCAGGTAACAAAAAATTACAGATGTTGTAGAAACTGAACGTTTCACATTTTTAAATTGAAATTTTCGGCAGAATATATTCCTAAAAAGGAATAATTTTGATTTGACTGTCTAATTTATTGTATTTAGATTTTCGTAGAAATTTCTCTGAAGAATTTCCCTTTTGTGTTGCTCAGTGCCAATTGATAAATTAATTTAGTAAAACGGTATGATTTTATTTCATTGTTGAAAAGATTTATTTCAATTGGATGAAAACCATTTAAGACTGCTCTGTACGACGTTTCATGTATGTAGTAACATTTGTATACGTGCACTCATACGTTTGACATCATCTTGCTCCGACATTGACAGTTGCAAGATTTTCTAAGAAGAATGAATGAAAGTACTTTTAAGCGACCTTTGGGTTACAAATACCTCGATGAGAGTTTAGATTACGTGTATTCCAAGAGAGACGAGCGGCAAGGAACGAGTGGAAACTATTACCGAGATTGTGTGTGTGTGTGTGTGTGCGTGTGTGTGAGAGTTTGTGTGAGACTTTTATCATGCATTGTGATATTTAATGCGTAATACAGTAATATTAATATTATTGTACAGTGGATATGGATTCGAGAATATATATGCTCGAGATTTTCCAAAACTAAAGGCTTACCCTCCCCCTCCCCGATTTCTATTCAATCTTCGAAGGTAGCCAATTATTGCGTATTGATGCGTGCTTCCTTATTTATAATCATCGTGAAGGGAAAGTTAGGAGATTTACCGTGTGAAAAATATCATAGAAAAATCTAGCGAATCTTCAGGAAAATTTTATCGGATTTCTATTAAGCATATGTGTAGTTTGTAATGGGTTCTCTTGAAAAAAAATGGCAATTTATTTGTATTTTTTCAGCTAAAAATGTACAATGGACAATGTTCTATAGAAAAAATCAATAGAATTTGATTTTTCTGTGCAACTTATTTCGAGTAGAAATTCAATAGATCCTTTCATCGAATTCGTTAGATTTTTTTGGAATTTTTTTGTGTGGGTAAACAGCCGTGTCGCAATGAGATGCAAAAGATGCATGCCATATCAATTAGGAACGAGCCTTCATTGGGCAGCTTTACTCAAATACCGTAGTGGACCATTTTGTTCTCAACTTGCAAATAAATACACAACGATAAAACGAAGGAAGAACCCATAGAGAAATAAAGAATCTAAATTTCTCGGAAGGTCTCTCAGAAATCTTTTGCAACAATTCAACATTTTTTTAAAATCACAATCTGTGTATTTTTTCTATTTAATATTCCTAAGGAAATAAAAAAGTGGCAGGATCTCAATGAAACTGGCGAACAAAACCATAGATTTTTTACTAGAATTGCAAAATAAAATTTCATAAAGAATTCGTTGAATTTTTCTATTGAATCGTTTCATACGTGCCTGCATTTGCGGTAAATTTTCGAGTCAGCCAAATATGTACTATTTTTCATTAGTCCCATTAACCAGTAAACTCAGATGTAAGAGAGTCTCAAAAGACAAGACTCTGAAGTAATTTTGTCACCAATTTGATTTAATTGTTTTGTAGCTAGAACCGTTGAATACCTCCAGTGTAATAAGGTTCATTCAGTGTATTTTGTTTAAATTTTCATAATACCAATTGCCTGCTGTGCGCCTGTATTCTTTCGATCCCTAGTAATTATCGCTTACTACAAAAGTAGACGGAACAAATATAATGTTTTGAAAATTTAGAATTCAATCATCAGTTTTTTATACTACGAGATATGTCCATTGATATTGAAATTTTCAGATTTTCTGACAACTTTTATTTAATATCCAACTGAAAGAAGTAGAAAACTCCTTGTGGCATTTTTTATTGGAAAAAAAAATATAAACGTTTTATATTTATTTTTACATATGTTTTTTTTTTCTTTTCATCAACCTTCTCTTTATTTTTCATCTACTGAACAGATGTGTAATAAAATAAAATGAATTTCCCTTCATTAGCTTAATTACGAACAAATCAGTTCTAATATGGCAATTATACTTGGAGAAAATGTACTGTAAGCTAGCCATGTAAAACTGCAGTGTTGTATACGAAATACCTCAAAATTGATCAGTATCAGAATATTATCATCCAAATGATCTCAATTGTTCTAATTTCAATCAATTCAATTGTCCAGTGCCTGGCGTATCCTTTCATTCCCTACTATTTACAACTAGTTCAACGTTAATTCCCATAATTTGTTCTTTGCATTAAAAAATATCTCCTGAAACCTGTCACTCACTTTTCCCTATTTTCTTTAATTTCCTCAAGTCCATCTGAACCAGTACATTGTGCTACTAGTGCGTAAAATTCTACTTATCTCTACGCAATGATAACACATAATTTTTTTAAAGTGAAATCTTTTTTAAAAAATCACTTTTCGAAACAGTTATGTACTGTGTTATTTCGCGTTAAAATAATAAAATTTTCAGAGAAGTATGCAATAGTCTATTTCAATACAATTGTGAGAATGTGTTCTTTCACTCGTGGGAGGTTTATAGTGCAAGTCAAAGGCGAGTGGTATTATTCTATGAGTGAAAAAATACCTCTCCCATGAGTATCGAAGCCTATTTTTCATCATACGAACGTAAAGAGACATTTTACCAAAGATTGCGATGAAGAATGATCTCTCGCCTGATCAGCCCAATTAGAAATGAAAAACTGACCCACTCTAAATTAGCCATTTAAAACACCTGTGTTGTGCATATAATCGTTACCTAATCCCTGAACACCGGAAATTTGTAGGGAGGAATACAAGAGAACTAAAATTGGCTGTATAATTTTTTTTATTTTGCATGCGATCTGTCAAGTTCTCAGTATCTCCAATACTAAAACGAGAGAACTGAACGGAGCGCAGAAGAACTGAAGTGTACTTCAACTGCTGGATAAACCGGTTCACCCACCAGAAAATACTTTCTTTCGGCTCGATCACTGAGAGAATAAGTGAGCACAGATACATGGCTAATCAGTTCTAGCACTTTAATAAGAGATATTTTGAGCTATAATGCTTTCAACAAATGTCCCTCACTCATCTCATTATCATTCAGAGTGAATCTTGCCACCGTGATACCTAATCCTGTCCTAATGCTTTCTCAAGGACTTATATGGATAAGCTTGACTATTAAAAGTTGACGAGCCCATGGCTGATAGGCTCGGGGGTAACTGCTCTGGTGAGAGGGCGAGGTAAAAATTAGATGCAACTACCGTCCATAAGTGGATCTAGAAATATAACAGTAAATCTGCCATTCTCATAGCTAAGATTGCCTGCTGGCTCCAGACAGATTTATTCCTGTGCACGAGTGCAGTCGTTCAACTGAATTTACTTTAGTTTTTATCTTTACAGATGTGAAATGCCCTTTCTTTTTAAATCTGTTCAGAAAATTGGGAAAATTTCAGCCAATACATCTCCATTCCAATCAATGAAAATGTTTTTTCTATTTAATTTCTAAACGACTTTGTTGTTCCCAACTTTTCTACGCATCGCCCGAATTTTTCTTTTCAACCTGACTTCCCTATCTTATCTCTCTTTTTGTTCACCTTCCACAAATTCCTAAGAGCGGCCTAGACCCCTGATTTTGAGAACAATGTGAAGGCAGAGAACACCTGACTAAGTGGGTGGCCAGTAAGTCCCCGGGGTTCGTCTCTCTCCTCCCCCCTCCAAATGAAAAAAACTTGCTCACCACCTCAGAACCAATCTACAAGTATTTTCTTCCCACCAATTTTCGCGGCGATTTTTACTCCTGTCCCGGCCACATACACACGAGATGAGGTAAGGTCCAAAGTGTAAAGTAGTGGGGACTCAGCCTCTTCGGTAGAGCCCAGATGAGGCGAGGTGGAGCAAGAGAGGGGCCGTCAGCACGACTACATGCCAGTACCCAAGAGTCGCGTACCGGATCTCACAGAATTCACAGTCGAAAAATCTACCTCTTTCCCAGCGTTCGTACTGTTGTTGTGTGTTGGGGGAGGGTAAAAAAAAAGGATTGATGTATACTCTGTGGAATTACTTGGATGTTCATAGTTCCTCCGGTATTGCTATGAAATTCTCCGATGCACATTGTGCCTGCCCCGCTGGAACGACTCTATAAGGTAACATATACTGGCAGTTGTTGGTTTATGCAGTCGCGTGAGCTCGGTTAAATTTTCAATTTACGCTATTAGATTTGTTTTGTTACACTGAGCACAAAAAATAATAATTCTACCCATATATATTATATATATTCTTTAGACCAACAAATGACAGAAGTTTACACGCATGTCTAACTATCAAGTATTGTCTAGAATATTTAATTGGAAACATTTTATTTATTTTTCTGGAATACCTCCTTGATCCCCCATTATTTTTGGCGCTTTATTCGTAATTAGTGGTACGATTTATCGACATCTACCGATCAACTACTGATTCGATAATTCAAAAGGTGTCACCATAATCGTATGTTAATTCATGCTGATGTCACACTCCGACGAAGGTAAACGAGAGATGAGAAATCGTTTATTATCGAAATATCAGAGTTTATCGGGGGTGTTACAATTGGATGAATTTGACAGCTTCCACAAAAATGAGTCCATTTTTTACCGCGATAGATACGAAAAAATGAACCGATCTTGGAATTCAGTAGCGAAACTGTGAAACCGTTTTTCATGGGTATCTCGAAATTCAAGAGAGTTATCGAAATTTTTGTCTTGACATTTTCTCCAGAATGTACCAAGGCCTACAGAAAATGTTATAACACAAATTTCCCTATTTCTCTCAGATTTGAAGATATTCCTTGAAAGGTCATGTAAGATTTGGGACAACTGGAATTGTCTTCCCGCTTCGTTTCACTACTGAATTATCAATCATTCGAAATGTGAGTTAGCGTACATTTCTGCTCACGTCATTGATAAAGTATCGTTATAATTGTGGTTAATGTGGGCGTATTTTAATATTGCCCCTCTGCCCGAGGGACTCGTAAAAAACGGGAAAGGCGATTTTTATTTTATGGAGAGTCTCCGATCGCAGGAGATACTCCTCGTTCGAAATCGTTAGGGAAATGATTGAATCGGAGTCAGTTTTATGCGTTTCACTAAATGAACTGTCAGCATACGTTGGTCACGCAACCATCAATAATGGAGGAATTTTAGCCGACAATTGCGTTTACTCTTTGATTTTTGCCTTACGTTTGCTCACACGAGCCGTCCGCAAAAGGGGTTTATCCTCGTACGTGCCTTCTTATATATACACAATTACGTTGTTGCGTAACGAGACATTCAAAACATTCGAAAAATAGTTCTTGAAGGACTGGAAAGTCTCCAGCATATCGAAAGTGCATAGAACACGTAGAAAATCTATTTCCATGTTTTTTGTGTCAATTGGTTCTGTCAATGTCAAAATATTTAACATTTAACTTTAGATTCTCTACTAGATTTTGATTTTATTGTAATGATTATTGTAACTAGTACTTCTGGGTGATATCGTTCGTCAGCAATTTCCAAATTTCTTTTATGGGATTTTTTTCCTCTCCCAGGAAAAAAGAATTGAAAAATTTTCGCTCAAGATTATTTGAAGAAATAATTTCAATAGAAGTACATCAGCAGTAAGAACTCCATCTATTAATTATTCATGTAAATACTGTCTGGCCAATATTAATAATTTGTAGTACTTCAGTTTTTGTTAATAAAATCAGTTCATCATGGAAGCCTTCCATTTTTCTCACTGCAATTGATGCAACGGACCGCAACAATTAATTTCGAATCGCATAATTGACGTGTTGCGTACGTGTGCTATCAGAGGTTTCAATCGAAGACCGAATGTACTTATATTTCGTCTTACAAACTACAAAATTAATAACGAATTGTTAGAGGTCGAATTTTACCAGAATAAAATGTACAGAAAGACAAATTAATTTTCTCCCATAAACATTTTCTGGTGAAAATTAATTATTTGTCAATTAAATTTGCTGATAATGTGATTAATTCATTACTCACAGAGTACTTCAATATTGTTTAGTAAAATTGACGCAAACGACTGCAACGATTCATGTCGAAGCGGATAATTAAATCTCTTTCATATGCATTTGATACCTGAGATTGGTATTAAAGGCCAAGGGCATTTACATCTCATGTTACAAATTAATACGCGTAAATGAGAGATGCTCTCAGTATTTTAATCACACATGTATCTCCACGTGTATTACGATGCACGTGATTGGAGTTGTAAAATCTCACTTTCACCGCTTTGTACATTTAACACATCATTACTGTACACATGCCGTCGGCTTGCGGAAGCATATATACAATTTTCATTAAAAAATATCGCCGATTACCTATTTAGTTTGTGCCCTCATTCTATTTATCATCAGCTTTTTCATTCACAGTTTTCACGCATTCAACGTAATTTTTATTTATAAAAATTAGTAGGTTGGGCTGGAATGCAACGAGTATGAATTCATAATTTGAACAACGTTCCATGACGTAGGAGTATGAAGTCTCCGGAGAGAAACCACCTTTTTTGAACGCACTCGACTCAATTCACGGCCATTTGCGCAATTCCTCGCGTACAACGTGAGCTGGTACGTGTGAGTACAATTTTTACGGCCTTCTCACTAGCCATTCACAATATTCATCGAATATTAACTTTTTAAAGCACTTTTTTTTATAACAAATGCTTGATTGTTCTCGCGTGAAAAATATGTAGCGGACACCGAGCAAAATTATTACATTGTAAACAAAATATAGATATATATGTATTTACGATACATAAATAAATAATTCTAACCAAATAATATAAATTCTGCCAATTAATTTTGTTTCAAACAATCAGATACCGGAAATTTCCATAGGAGAGCTTCCCTTAAATTCCTGTCAGGAGAATATTTGGTTGGCAGAATTATATTGTTTTTCAGTGGTCAATGTCTTTGCGTTCCTGGCCTCAAAATTGCCACGACTAATTAGGATTTTCGAGGTGACAAATTATTTCACCCGGCCCTCAACTTGACAAGGAGACCGGCAAAAATTCTAGGGAAATCCCTTGACAATTCTGCTAGAATTGTCTACATCCTGTATGAATTTCCAAGGGAGTTCATATTTCCCCTTTTTTTAATTAAATACTTTATATATGTACTAGAAGGTGGTCTTCAGATTTTTTTTTGTATCCACAAAGAGATTAAAGAGGGGGATTCTAACGTAGGAGTTTCCGGGCTGTGATACTGCTTGGATTACAGAGCTAGACTCTTATCACGAGAGTATTAGGTTTTATTGTCTCCATATACCTACTTTTTTTTCTGGGCATGTACCGTAGATTTCACGCCGCTATCTACAACAATGGGTATTAAGCCTCGATATATATATCAATCGCGGATGGAAACCATAACGCATAATTGTAAACGACCAGTGAATCGAGTCGCGGGGGCCCATACTGAACACCTCCGCACTGAACACCTTCGCTAATGTCGCTCTGTGGGGACCCATTGCAAAAGTACCCCTCCCCCTGCCTCGCTCGCCCTCAGGCAGACACGCAGAAACGTATGATTCAAGGAGCCTTCTATATTCTGCACGTACTCGACCTTTTTGTTGCCTCTCGAAAACCATTGTCGGCTCCAAATACGGTCACGTGACAAAAAAAAAATAGTGAGCAGATCATGATGAAGTTTAAAAGTCTTTATTAGTGTCAGAAATCTATTGAGTGACCTCTGATATGAAACATATGAAAAAGTGGAAAAAATTATTGCTACCGTCAATTTTACCGGATACACTGAATTTTTCTTTCACAAGATTTGTTAGACTCAAGAGAGCAAAATCAAGAAAGCATTTTTAAAATTGAAAACAAAAAAAATTTACGTAATTTAAATGAAGTGAAAGCCGCGGCCAAAACTACTTTATACTTCAAGATAAATTTTAAAATACGTTTTGTGTTAATTACTTTTTGCTAAGCGTAATTAGCATTTGGGTTTCGTTTCAATAGAATCAGCCCGTGGAGCAATTAAATTGCAAAAGCCAGTGCCAACCGTAAAAATATAATAATTAGTCGCCTTTCGGGGATTAGCCTCGACATTGAGCAAGTACAAAGGGGAAGAGTCTGATTTCGCAATGCTACAGACAAAGATAGTTTTCCAGCTGTATATTTAGACTCCACGTTGAAATATGTCATACCCGATCCCGGTTAGGACCAATGGCTTCCTCTTCTTATTCGTCACATCTCTCACCGGAGTTTTTTTCCCTCCCTTCGACTCACTTCGTCTTTTCAAGTCTACCCAAAATACAAGTCAACCTTTTTATCGTTTCCGGGACACAAAGTGTCGGAAAAATTGAAAGAACAATTCGAAAGTGATCGACGCAAAATCATTCTTCTGCGCAATTCAATGAAAATTTGAGTTGATTATAAATTTCAGGAGAAATGGAAAATCTACGATAATACTTATCGCGTATTTTCCTCGGCTTATCGACGAACGCACGGCTGATATCAGATTGAATAAGCTGACATTTATCGACAATAATTTAACCTACAAAGAGGCCAAGCTATTTTCAGTAATTCATAGTTGAAAATTTTATTACAGTTCAATTGTTAGTTTCATACAACTGCTGTGGTTCAGTCAGCATAACTTTTAACATCAAACGAAGGAGCGGGGGTAACGCGATTATACGGCAAATGGAGATGGTGGGGCAGAGGACATCCTCTGCGGAAGGATTATCCTCGGGAGAAAATAATCTGGATAATCTTACTACTCATCTGGTTATCCAACGCAGAACAAGGGCGATATTGAATTATTGGAGGTTTAAAGAATAATATTCATCCAGTAATTTTCATTTTACCAGTGAAAAAATAAATCGGATTTTTCCGTTGGTTTCCGTGAAATTTCTGGGGAGTAATTTGAAAAAAATACTAAAACACTATCAGCTATTTCATTAAAAAAAAAATTATTTTTCGCAAAATGTAAAATGTTAAATAATGTTGATATTTATAGGGGATGAATTCATAACGACGACGCTCGAGAGACCCTGAAGAAATGGCGCTGAGCGTATCCTCGGCCCGTGTTTTTAACGGAAACGGTAAGCAAGCGAAACTAATTCAATTCTGGATAATTCCCTGCGGCCTGTAGTGATTGTTTCTCACAGTTTCACATACGCGGGGTTTTTAATAATGAGAACGTCAGCCAACACTTGTTCCATATCGCGCCGATTGTATACAATTTATTCTCTCACCATGTGATACCTGAATCAGTGTTGAAAGCCACGAAGGCATTTGATTATTTTTATCGTCAGCTCATTATCAGTCGAGTCCGTTAATCCCTCATTCTCCATTTCATTTCAAATAACCCGTTGACCATCCCCCGACATCTGGTACTTGGATTTTTTTTTTTTTTTCATAAATCCCGCTTTGAATTTGGCAAGGGATTTTCCGAGCGTTGGCGCTTGCACTCGCTACAAAGGAAATCCCCCGAAAGAGGATACTAGCGCGAACAAAATAAGATGCGCGGGCGCTCAAGCGTCCGCAACCGCCCGGCTAACGAACTCTCCCTGTGTGGATTATTATTACCCCTCTGAGGCTGGACACTCGCCAATCGTTACAACATATTTCGTTTTATTACGTGCCTCTGTGGTCAGTCACCCTACAGTTACAAGTCATTCTAATTGATTGAGGAAATATTTAGATTTTTTCACCCCCGGCCCCAGGCCCAAGAATATTGAAGTATTTTTTTGTAATCTCTAAAAATGTTTTCTAACGGTTAATAATGGGGCTTAGGGCTTTCGAATATAATTTGCCAAAAATATATTGCGAGCGCAAAGGGCCCTTTAATGCAAGTGCTGATATTTAGTTTGAAATATTGGAAGGATTATAAGATATTACAAAAAAATGCGAACGGAGACGAATACTCTTAATTATCGGTAATTACGTACCGCAGGGGGCAGTCACCTTCCAGCCGCACTTCATTCTAATTAATTCAGTAAATATTTAAATTTATTTTTCCCATGGTTAGGCGAACGAAGGTGAATATTATTAATGATCTATTCTGAATGACTGCAATTTTTGTTAACCAATTTTCAGTGGGAAAAGATGGTTACATGACTGGTCCAGCGGCTTCAACCGGCTCGAAATGTCATTGTTGTCCCTTTGGCTACCACATCGATTTGGACTTTGTTGAATATTGTGAAGCCGTTGCAGCTGGAACTATTGGGGACAGATCTACTCTAGAGCGTCGCAAAAAGCGAGAAAAACGTCGACAATGCCAGTCTATGGAAATTTTGTTGGGCCTGGTAAGAGGTTTGCACGTTTAATGAAAAGAATCGTTCGATACTCGTGGGGCCAGTGTTTTAGGCCCGTGGCATTAAATTGATTTTTTTTATTCGTTTAAAGCAATGTCAGTTCATGTTGAAAATAGAAAAAATTAATTTTGTAGATGATTTCGAACTAGAATATTAAAAAATAAAGTAAAATGAATGAGAAAAATTCCACAGTCGCGTAATAATTATTCCTCTCTTTCTAGGTCAATCCCGTTCTGAGCGATATTGAATCCGAATTATCCGAGTTATCGCCAAACCCGACTATCTCGCCCAAGAACAATGTTGTGACCCTACCGCGGTCAGGTCCCCCTGGACGATCAACTGGGGATGTGGAGAGGACAACGGCCCGAGACCTGAATGATGCAATCGGGGATTTTGAGGCGACCCTCAAAAGACTCTCAAAACCCTCTAAAAAGAGTAGTCGATATAAGAATGAGGTTGAGACAGGTGAGGTTGAGTCAGTTCATCGCTATCAACAAGCCCCATTAACTTTATCAAATGCGACATTAGTAATGAACAAATGCCTCGACATAACAGAAAGAAAAAAATATTCTGAATTTCTTCTTCATTTTTGAGAATTGATAGTTGTAATAAAAATTATCTACGTGAGTTGAAATTTTTAATTTGTATAATTTGACGTCACTTCTCGGTCATTCAATTTTAAAATGAATAAAACTTTAACTAAAACTTCGGTAAATTTAATGTGAATTCGTCTCCTCCATGCAATCAAGAGAGACAAATACTGTCAGTTGAAATGTTGGCATCAGATTTATCACCTGACGAACCTGACGCTTTCTCTCATATTTTTCCCACGAAGCTTTAATCAGACTTGCGAAACAAATTCCCTTAAGAATATCTCACATCAGTGAGAAAACAAACTTCAGACGTTCACAGCCAACTTGCAAGACATGACGCACCGGTTCCCATTGTTCTTCTTACACACAACGGGAAAAATAATAATTGTGAGGGTGCAAATGCCCGGATGATACGAACTATTACTTGTTCAGTCACGGAAATGAGCGCTAAATATTTTTCCCTACATTTGTGCGATTCGAAATTATTCAGAATGAATGAAAATATGAAAATAAGACTCGGAGAAAAAAGAAAATCCAAAAGATAAGTGTTAAAAGTATTAAAACTATGCACAAGGAGAAACTCCTTGACCTAGACCTTAAACGTAAAATTTGAGAAGTGCCTCTAAACGCCAGAACTAGAAAAATATCCCGCACAATCAAACCCAGACGATTGTCAAGAGGGGTAACCTAAAAGCGAGGGGGGGGGGGGGAGGAAGGCACTTAGGGACCGACGCCACGAATACGACAGAGGCTACACAAGTTTAAGATTAAAACTACGACGAAGGTATTTTACAACTCTTTGGACCTTCCAGAATGTAATGTTTTCGCTGTTCTGGGTAAATTCAAGAGAAAAAAGTGCCATTTACAACCGGAAAGTGCCGGAATCCAAATTAAATGCGATAGAGGGTTTATCTTTTATGGTTTACTTGTCCGAACGAATGCTCCAGACCTCTCCCCGTCTGAGCCCTCGCCGGGTTTTTCCCCATCGGCTTCGAACAATTTTTCCCATTCCCAAGTTTAAAGAAAAATCGGATTTCATGTAAATAAACCAGGAGAGTACATGAATACTGGAGGAAAAATATAATTCTACCCATCAAAAGTACTTTACGTGCTTAAAATCCCCGGCTTCTTCGTAGATTATAAATTGAAAGAATTGCAAGGGCGGAAATCTTGGCTAACGATATGAATTATTTGTTTGATCGCGGAAATGTGAGCGTAAAATTTTCTTTTCCTACATTTAAGTTATTGGAAATTCGAGTTAATCCGAGAGAAATGAAAATACACGAAGATATCTCCACTCAATGATTAATTCCACATCTGGATCGGAGGAGGATAGTTTCACGAGGGAAAGGAAGATACCGCGCCGATAAAATTGCGGTGAATTTTCCGAAGGAGCCGTGATCGACAGTGCGTGGCTGGAACCACCTGCTTCCGCTCTCCACTAGACGGTGGCTATTATGCGAGCCTTTGAGGTTTACGGTTTCCCGTATTTCAGTTAAAAGTTTAAAAGTTTGAGGATTGCCATTTCAATGGGTCGGTTTATGCTTAGCATATTTCAATTGTTGTCACACATTGTGTGACAGATTAGCCTGTCCTACTCCAAATTATCACACAAGAAATGAGTATTTAATTTAGAAATAGTTGTCACTTACCTTGTCACTCGCTGGGGGAAATTACCGACTCGTCACGGAAAGTTATTTTCGTGGCCTCCAAACACAGCGAATCGGTTCGACGATTTTTTCGTCGCACTCTGGTTGTAACTACTGTTGTTTAGACGCCAGTTATCCAGATCTGACCAATTTCTTTTTCAATCTCATTTACATAAAATCTCGAATGACGATGAGAAATTTTTCATTGAAAGTTTTCAAGATTTCTGTCTGACTTGTTTCCTTCACTTCCTTTTTTCTGTAGAAATTCTTGAGCACTCAATTTTGAGTTTCATTCACTCATTACGAAATCTGAAAAAAAACAAAAATTCACGCCAAATAATTATCATGTAATGGAGAAAATTCCACGGCAAATTATGTAATTTTTAATGGGTTGACGTAAAACACATAGTGTTTGAGTGGATGTTCAATAGAAATCGAAAAGTAATTATATAAAAATTCCTCAGAATATTTTAAAGATTGTCTTCTTGCCTAAATAAAATTTGTTTATTATTTATTTTTTAATAAAAATCTATTCTAACAGGCGCATTTGCCTTTAAAAAACGCGATTCGTTCCCAGTATTAAGAATTTCATTGCAAAATTTAAACATTGTGATTGAGCTTAATTACTGGCCTGCAATTTTGGTGCAACCTTGTGACAACTGGTCTTCACATATGGTGTGTTGCAGTTGAACGCACCTGTTGGCCGACCGTTTTTGTACACAACTGTTTCTATTTTGAAAGTCCGTAGAAGTAATTCCACCAGTTCTGGAAAATTTGGGCCAAATTCTATGAATTTGAAAAATTTCTCCATCCTCATTATCACAATGTGTAGAATTTTGCAATCGCCTTGCTCGAGTTTATGACAATTTTATTCGTCAAATGACATTAATAAAATGATCTGTCGATTGATCAGGTGCTGTCGACGACCTACTTTGAATAATTAAAGACTAATTATTATTCGTATCAAAAGTACGGAGGAATCAACTTGATAATGATACTGTTAGAAGTCATTATAACACTCAACGCCTTTTTCCCCCTCTTTATTGCCACTCGGCTTCACCGTGTTTCTTTGGATTGCTCAGCTCCGCGGGGCAGTCTAACGCGATCCCGCAACGGAAAAACATAAGCTCCAATTCATCGGCAAACAATCAAAAATTAAATTAAAAAGTGATACATCAATAGAGCTTATCAAATTGATAAATCAAGTGATTTTAAGTTTATTTTTTTTTAAGTCGCGTAGATTAACAATTTAAAAAAAAATCGTGGAGATTGCGATTGCGTCGAGTACATTTCCCCTCAGTTTAATCGAAATTTTATATGATAAAAATAAACAACGTAGACTGAAGAGAAATCAGATAAAAAGAATTCGAGCATTTGCCTTTTCTTGCGCCACTGAAGAGAATTTAATAAGACACTTGTGAAAATTGAGCGTAAAACTCGGCGAAAAATGGGAGTGAAAAATTTCTTTATGAAGAGACTTCCGTTCTGCAAGATGAAGAAGAAAAAATATTGTGAGTTGTGCGAGCCGATGAAATCGGTATAATTTAATTTTACTGTCTCCCCAAATGTTAAATAAAATACTATTTGAATGTCAAGAATACGGACAAGAGATAAGAGAGTCTTGCCAAGCTGATAAATTAATCACATTAGGATAAAACATGTTGACAGTTGGAGCAAACAAAATATGAATATTCTACGAGGTGTTCAACCTGTTACGTGATGATCCACTGTATGATTATGATTGTTTGTAAATCGTAGAAGACGAAGTGATCGTTTGACGTGTTCAGAATCACGCGTCCCGGGGTATTGTTGACCATCTCCTGATACATCATTAACGTCCATTGCGAGGGCAAAGTTAACTATGATGTGCTTAGTTTATCTTACCCAAACACACTCAATTTATTATCAAGTCTTTGGTTAATTCAAATATATCCCCAAGCATTTCCACTGCGCGTCAGACAAAAAATCCACTTGAGTCATGATCCATTGATTTTTAAGAACTATTAATAAAAAAATGACGGAGTGATAATTCGCGGCATCATCATCTGCTATCAACTAGCATATGATTAAATTTCGGATGGAAAATATGAAAAATTGTATTCAAGTCTAAAATAGAAGACTTGTACGTTGAAAGAAAAATATTTGGCAAAAGGGATTAATTATTTTTTGCTCAATTCTCCGGTGGAAGTAGTTCATAGATTTTTAATCCTTAATCAGGGCAAAGTTAATTACGATGGACTCGTTTAATTTATCAACTCAAGAAGGACGTTCAATTAATTATCGAGTGTTCCGTATAATTCATATACGAATGAAGCCACTTGTACTGTGCGCCAACAAAAAAAGCACTTGTGTCACGATCCATTGGATTTTTTGTGGCTTTATTGTTGAATGGATGATCATTCAATGATGCTTCTACCACTTCGTCTTCTTTTATCAACTCACACACGATAACAGTTGACTGGAGAAATATAAAAAATTTTTTATTCAAGTTTAAAATTTTTTAAATCCTATATTGAGAGAAAAATATGGCAAAATAAACGGCTTTTCTAGTGCAAATGCCCGGTGACTTTTAAAGGAGAAAGAGAGAAAATGAGAAAGCGAAAAGCTTCAAGCATAAGGGCTGCAGACAAAAATATATTCCTCAGTATTACTCTCTTAAAATTAGCCTTAAATTAAACTATACATTATATATTGAGCAGATTTAAATGTACACGTGTTTCACTGATAATTTTAATTATCTATTGATTGTGTCATGAAATTGTAAAAATATTTTGGAATTTTCTCATCTAATTGTCATGACCAATAATTTTCCAGATGGAACGTCACCCATATCCCCAATTCAAAATGCTGCCCACGTGGACCGAACTATGGATTTTGATAACGCAAGCATTACAAGTGGGCATTCTAATCACAGTACAGGAACTCTCCAAGTAAGCGCATTACTTACACTTACATTACTTACACTTTTTACCGAAAATATATTTCACATGTGTTGACATATATTCCCCATATATCTTGACCAAAACCTATGTGCATATAATTGATAAATATGATTAATATAAATATATCGGACCCACACTTGACAATACGCTAATCATTATATTACTCCAGAACATTAGAGAGCAAATGGCCGTATCGCTGGAGCGAATGCGTGAACTAGAGGAGCAAGTAAAGGCCATCCCAATGTTACAGGTAACAATTTGATTTGTTAAGTAATTTTGATTTTTAAAAAATGTACAACTCATATGGAGTCAACATGTGAAAATAGCAAAATTTGATTTATTTATTTGAAACAAGTTACTCTGCTACTCCATTGGTTCGCTCTATTTCATGATATTAGAGAACTAAAAATGCCTTAAAAATGCCCATTTCGTGTGAATTGTCATTGTGAATTTTTGACCGTTTGCATTCGAACCTTTCAAATTCAAATCATTGATTTCGTTCAAACAACAATTGTTTTAGAATTTTGTCCCTTGTTTTTAAGCGCAGGCTTGCCTATAAAATACTCCCGCACATGCAGAATCTCACGATTTTCCAATTCTCCCTACGAACGCATTAATGACAATTGTGGATATCATCAGGCCATAAACCGTCCCAATGGCATTAAGGTAACCCTCGCCGGTCTTTGAAATCCGCAATGGTACCCTCCAGGGATACCTGAAAATTCATTCAGTCCCACAGCCCCCACTAGAGTAGAGTTCACTTGCTCCCCCCCTCCATCGCCTTTCTCTCCGGTGTACCTGTATATCCTCTCCTCCAGTCAGTGGCATTTGAGTTTTCACCAAAGGAAGACCCAACAAGTATCTCTCCAATATCCAATATAGCTGAATACTTAATACCCGATAAAACAATCACAATGGTTACCATAAGATTCATCGAACCCGAAACTCTGCTCGACATTCAGGTTCAGGTGTCAATTCTCAAGGATGAGAAACGAACTTTGCAGAGCCAACTACAGGAGTTCAACCGAATGAGACTGAACGAAATAAATGAACACAGATTGCGCAGCCAATCACTCACCGAGCGACACTCTCCACGCACATCAAACGCTACCAGAGATATGGGCACAATGTGCGGCATCGTAACACGAGACGTTGGCGTCTCCCATCAACAGGTGAAAAAAAAATAAAGCAACTGGAATAATGTGAATGCCATTAGTGTTGGTAGCATGACCATTACACCCACTGGCACTTACACCAAAGGGCGAATGCACGCTCTCAATGTTGTGCTTTCTAACTTTACCTCATAGAAATTACACTAGATCCTATCAATTGAAAAGAATTTCATTGTACAATGATTGCTATTATGACCGCACTGACTCGAAACAATTGCGCAATTGTTTTTTTTTCTCATTTTAACTTATTATTATAAAACGGCATGCCTTCATTTATTTCAGATACGTACACGCGATGTGGGAATGGTGACGAGTACGCCAATTCATCCATTGGATCCCAAATCAAAAGAGTTTACCGCACTCAGAATCATCGAGAGGGATCTGGATAATAGACAGAATTTGTCCCCAAACCTGACGAGAAGTACAAAATTGTCATTTTCTGATAGTGACACATGCAGCTTATCCAAACTATCAAGAAGCAGTGAAACAAGTGAGGGCACTTTCCCTGAAGTATGTCGAAGAAATTCACTGAGGCGAGGACCATTGAATGTGGAGAGTATTCCGGCCGACGTAAAGCAGTTCAAAGACAGCTACACTAGTACAGATCAACCTGCCAGGGTGACACTCTCCGTTGGTACTGCAACCTCATTGAGAATGAAAGACATTTACACATCCAATGACATTGCTGTGGTCGTGGATGATGCTATTAAGACGTACAAAGAAGGTGTAAAGAAGACGACATCGACAAAAGGGATCCAGTGCAATTGCCAGAGTCCAGTGAGGAAGCATCAGGAGGTGCAGGTGTCAGAGCCATTCAGAATGAAGTCAAATGTCGGCGTGACAGCTAAACCCAGGACAACAGAGGCTGGTACTGAGGTGGGACCTGGACCTGGGACAAGATCAATTGCTACGGGACCAGATCCTATTGCCATTCAAACGATCTCGTTGAACTCAATGAATCTGAGAAGTCACTCGTTCAATTATGGAGATACTAAACCAAAACGTCGGACCACTAAATCAATAGGCCTCAATGTCGAGGGTCTTGTGAGAACTGCAGCGAGAAGTACTGATACCTCAGGTCTTACCCCAAAAACCCGTGAATTTGGCACATCTCCAATCAAAAAGAAATTCGTGGACGTTTCAGTTGGGGACTCCCTCAAACCGCACATTGCTATATCTTGTGCCGCCAATTACTGTGACAATTGTAAAGAAACGATTAAATCTCTTGCCAAACAGATGTCCAGCAGTACAGAGAGTCACTATAAAACTGTTGAGAGCCAGAGTGCAAATGTCACGTCTAAAATACCACGACCTTCTCACATTCCCCTCAACACACAAGATTTCCGGAGGCAATTCAAGAGACAAGACACTTATACCAAAATTCCTACAGGGATTATTCGTTATGACGCTGATAACAGGGAGAATTATGAAACGAGCAGCAATAAGTGAGTTTTTTATCAATAGATGGGGAAATTCAGGGACTAGTGGTCAATATTCACTAATGATAACGGCTTTAGTACAATCTTTATAAATTCTATAAATTCTTCGGATAGAGGTCAAATGAATGAACGGCTAGACCAAAGTGGACATTAATCAAAGCAAATAGAATTGTTTTAAACAATTTCAAGTTTTAATCAGTTTTAATACCCCAATCATTATGGTTCAAGTAAAAAAAAAAAAAGCATTTATCGTTTTCAAAAGTTCACCCGATGCTAAATGCCAGAAAAATGCTTCATCGTAATTCTAGTGCGCCTGCGTAAAAACCTACCCCTCTATCGTGCAAACTCACCCTTATATTTTCAGTCGTGTACTTGCCACAACTATAATCGGCGTGAAAGAGTCCTTTCGTCACATAATTGTGTCTAAACTAGGCATTCATTTCATACAGTGGTAAAATTTCCGGAATAGCTCTACTAAAAAATTCCTTTCATGCATGGATAACTAATTTTTCATTCAATGCGACGGTGAGTGCTGCGATTGATTCGTTTTGCCCGTTGTAACGCAGAATAAATCGATGCTTCAACAACAACAGCTGAAGCATAATTCCCCAGCAATCACCGCTGAAGTGATTGAAACTGTATCCTCTTCTATTCGTGATGAACGGTAATTTCAACTGTTTCGCACTGTTCATTCTAACTTTTCATTGGAAAGCAATATAACTGCATATAAATTAACGACGCCTGAATTGCCCGTGCTTTACACTTAACTGGTGATTAATATGTAGATGACTCATAACATCGCACAAGAAATAATATTAATTATCCAATTATATTGAAAAATGAATGAGTTTTTAGGAATTGCCCAAAAACTAATGAAGGATTTAATTACATTTTCTAGTAAATTGCCAAGTTTTTTTTTCTATGAAACAATGATAACACCTTGACCATCATCTTCCAGACTTGAGCGACTTGAATCCGAGGAGAGCCGAGATGAGAATAAAAAATCTCCACTATCACCCCACGAGAAGGAAGTGCACAAAGAAGAGAAAGCCCGTCCCGATTCAGGGCTCTTCGAGCCAATAAGGGACAAATCACGAGTGAAAAAAGAGCCCTCAAAAGAGATGAGAGCTGCGATGAAAGTGCTGAATGACAGCCTGCGAAAATCGCCAAGTAAAAATATTTCCCACCAAACGAAGAATGCAGCGAACATAATCCAACAGGAATGGTTCAACATATCGAGCACAGTGAGTGCAAATCCCCTGGACGTCGAGGACTATCTCGACTGTTTCGAGGAGTACTCGAGCTATCTCCTCGAGTACATCGTCAACATGACGGATTCAAGTGGTAATACAGCGATGCACTACGCAGTATCACATGGGAACTTTGACGTTGTCTCGATTCTACTGGACTCCAAGGTCTGCGATATCAATAAGGCCAATGTAGCTGGATACACAGCAGTGATGCTAGCAGCACTGGCTGAGGTGAGAAATTCCACGCATGCATCAGTTGCCAACAGGCTCTTCCAGCTGGCAGATGTCAATATCAGAGCTAAATTGCATGGGCAAACAGCTCTGATGCTGGCTGTCTCTCACGGTCGCAAGGACATGACACATTTGCTGCTGGAGGCTGGAGCAGCTGTCAATATTCAGGACGAAGACGGTAGTACAGCTCTGATGTGTGCCGCTGAACATGGCCACACAGACATTGTTCGTACACTCCTGTCACATCCTGACTGTGATTCCACAATAACAGATGTCGATGGAAGCTCAGCTTTGAAAATAGCCCTCGAAGCTGGCCACCGTGACATTGGTATTTTGCTGTACGCCCACGAGCACGTTAATCGAGGCACAAGTCCATACTCATCGATAAGGAGAAGTCGACGGGGCTCCAAGCCCACAACGCCCACTGGACCCTCACCCTCAGCACCAGCAAGCCCTGCTCCCTCTCGCAGATTCCACTCCAATAGCACTTCGAAGTATTCAGCGAAGTGAATGCATTTTTTCACAACAACATCTCTATTTTTGTATAACATTTTATATGACGTATAGATTGTTTGCGTTTCTCATGAGGAGAAAACTAGTCACTAAAATCTCTCACACCGGGGATTAGCAGTTTTCTCTCAGGGTACTGGATAATTAAATCACTTGGTGCTGCATTCCTCAATTTTCTCGGAAGCCTCATTAAATTTCCCAGTCTAGAGGGCTCATTCAGTGGGATATTTTCACAATTCAGCTGGATTGGAATCATAATTTTATGAATACAAATTTCTTCTGATGTCTTCCAAATGCCAAATTCGTGAGTGAGGTGGAGAGAAACGAAGGGTGAGGATTTTATTTGACATTCCATGGGGTGGGATAATGCTCAAAATAAGAATTTTACACTGGCCTAAGTGATTGTGCTGACCTTTGGGAGTGAATTATCAGTTTTCTTCATTTTTTTGGCTACTGAAGCCTCTTTCTTGGTGCTATCGAGGATTGAGAGAGCAAGGAAAGCGAAGAAAATTGAAAAACAAGTACGAAACTATTTAATAGAAATTCTTGGCGCCATCCCAGAGCAATGTTGCGGAATTTCTTTTTGCATTTCTATGAGGAACTCGAATTATTCATTAGCACTTTTCTTTATAGTAAGGAAGTAAATCATAGAAGCAAATGAATAGATGTTGATTTTGTCATATATCTCATTCGATAGAGATCATTTTTGTAACAATTTTTTAACTACATTTTTCTAAGGTTTTTTCGGACCTCATTATGAAAAAAGAATGAAGATGGAACAAAAACAACTCTGTACATTTATCTCCATGAATTTCTATAGAAAAATAAAAATCCATTCATTTTTTTTTTTCTATCAAATATCATGAAAATTGCCTTTCCAATGCTATGGAAAAGTATTTGAACAAATTGTTAATTAATGGTCATCGAAATCTCTTGAAGAAGCTACTAAGTTTTTCTATTAATGATTTCACGCATTTTTCCACACGGATAAATTAAGAACGAGAAAAAAAAATTAATAAACGTTGATGTTGTACATGGATTTACGTCTGATACACAGGTATCATCAGACTGATTCCTGGTCGCACTATTATTGTATAGACTACGAGGGATTCAAATGTCTCCCCAATCAATGTTTTAGCGTGGATGAATGAAGAAAAAAAATCAAAAATGGTTGAAGATAAAATGTGAGAGCTGGAGTTGAGATATATTGGTGTAAAAGATATCAAGATTTTTTTCACTACGACTGGAGGGTTGTGAATAGTATATTAACTTAAGTTATGATGTTCAGGTGTTACTCCAAGAAATATCGTCATAATACAAACAAAAAATTAGAGAGATATGCGTACGTAAAAGAAAATTATCAATCTATGGAGATGTTAACACTAGATAAGTTATTGATTTAATTAAATATGATATGAGTGTGCGATGTGTGATGGTACTATTGATGTAGAAAAGAGAATCTAGAAACTCGAGGTGAATTAACTTTTTTTTCATTGTTTGTGCCTTTATATATATGAAATATAAAAAATAAATCAATGAGTCATTTAAATTTGTATCTTTCTTGGTCGTTACTCTGTCATTGACCTTCTATTAAAGGATAGGCCAAATATTTTGGCTCTAGTAATCTATTTTCCCAAGCTTACACTACACCGAGAACGATCTTGAGTTATCGTAGTTTGGGAAATTCTTGCTCAAAATCTTTTTACCTGAGAATATAACATCATCCTAGAGACCTGACTGATAATACAAACCAATTACCATGCCCTCACAGATCGTCTCCAATTTCAATAGAAATAATAACATTTGACTCACTCGGTGTAGTGTCTTCACTCCGGTAGACTGACAACAAATAATGAAGCTGCTCTATTCCCAGTCGTCATCAGCCGAATGTTGTGGGTATTCATTGTATGTAAAGGTAAACACATGGGTCTGCACATGCGCAGTGTCACTTGTGATACGTGGGTAACAGCTGGAGCACATTGTAGGTTAGGATAACCTTCATCACTGCAACCATAAAAACATGTAGTTGCTCGGAGTTCATACGTATGTCAAAAATTAATGAAACTGATGACGTGGTATTGTCGTTTCAGAAATCTCGACTTGATTGACGAAGAGAATAAATAGTGTCCCGTAAGTTGTTTGTAATTGGCGGATAGAACTGGGGGATCGATTACGAATGGAAATAGCTACAGTTAGTTTTTACTGTCAATTGTGAAATACACAGGGACCAAGAAAAATGAGGAGATCACATTCGGGTGAGCGGGGTGAGCGATACCTTACCAATGAACCTTATTACGATCTTTTTTCATTAATTGTGACCACGTTTTTTTATTGCAGCGGGTTACAGCTATGAGCCTCTGCCCACCACGTCACGAAATCTTCTCGAAGATGAGAATGAAAGACTGGAGGATGAACTGAAGGATAAAATTCATGCCCTCAAAACATTGTCAATAGACATTGGAACTGAGGTCAAATATCAGGACAAGATGCTACGTGGAATGGTAAAATTTATTGTTTGGGGAGTTCTTTGTGTCAGTGTATTTCCACTACAGCTTGATTGAGATATGCAGATGGAGACCGTACTATTACGATTTTGTTCTATTAAAGAAACATGTGGATTTTAATTTTTAATAGACTGAATTTGGATATGACTCGAAAGCAAATTTTTAAACTCTTTGGAAAAATTGGAATAAGACATACTCAGAGCATACCTGTTATTATTTTAAAAAATTGAAAAGTAAAAAGATAAATTTGAGTATTAATTAATTATGTTTGAATTATTTCACATTAACTGCTCTGAAGCGTTGACGATTGATTATCGATTATCTATTCGGTGGGGCATTAAAATTTAACTGAAAATATTTCAGGACGAGGATTTCGAGAGAACGAGTGGTTCACTTTCATCGTCAGTAGCCAGAGTGATTCGAATGGCCAAAGCCGGTCACAACTACTACATTCTCTATTTATTTCTATTCTCAATATTTGTATTCTTCGTTATATGGATAATTTTAAAGTTTAAGTGAAGGTTTGTTTACAATCGTTTGTTTACAATGAGTATTGATTGTTTGGAAAACAAATACTGACTCAAATCAGTACCTAATTCAGCAGGTGATCTTATTTACATTGTAATTTATTACTATCAGAGTCTATAATAAATTCTTTCTAACTGGGAATTTTCGATTGTTAACGCCATTCTTATTTTCAATTTTTGACAATATCTCTAGATCGTACTATTCTCAAATATGAATTATATGCAATCTAATTAAATAATATAGCTATAAGATTTCTTAATTTTAATATATCCGACTACTCCCATTACCTCCAATTATCTTGTCTTGTTCCCACCACCGATGCGCCCTCTCATTTTACCGACGGCACAGCATATCATATACTGCTTGCCCTTCTCCAGCTAAATAACCAACCGAGCCCTCCAATACCACCCTCAACCAACCCCCTTTAAAGCCCCTCACCTTCAATTCGTCAAATAAATCACAACCGACTCTCGGATCATCGCAACAATCGCGATAAGCCTCTCCAGCCACTAGATCGCCACCCATTTCCCGAACTACCCCCCTCCTCTCCAGCGAGTTCTAAACATCCCTAGCCCCCTCCCCACCCCCAAATAAAAACCCTCACATTTGCATGGATTCATTCGCATTGCCAAAGGAAAAGGAAAAAAAAATCTCGTAACATGTGTACGTGAATATACACGACTGATGCCCCATTAAGAGATTACATTATGAAGCTCACTTTGTGCTCTTTCGTGTCTACGAACCTGTAGCCCTCCCGCCCCTACTGGCGTTTTCATACGGGCCCCTGACAGATGGGCGTAGATTTAACGAGATGAGCGGCATCCTTGGAAATAAAAAAAGAGAGCTCGTCATTGTGAGAGCGTTGGGGGTCTCGCGTGGATAAACATGTTTGTATGCAAAAATTTTCTATCCTCCCCCCGCTCGTTCCCACCCCCGCACTACCTCTTCACCATCATCACAAAACACGGTCATCATATGATTACACTTTTCCCTTCACCTTCCCCCTCACCTCGTTCTTTATCAATCCCATTTTTTTCCCAGCTCTCTTTTTTTTCCTCTATCTCTTTTGGCCATTCCACCCCCTCCTGCCCCGCTCCTCAATGGGCAACAGACATTACGAGATGAGATTCCCTCGGCGAGAATCGCGTCAAGACTTTTGACGCCCTTTTTTTTTTTTATTTTTGTTTCAAACAGTATGAGTTTTCTTCTCCTGCCTTTGTTTTTATTCTTCGAATTGTGTCGTTTTTTTTTTTATCAAGTTTTTTTTTCCTTACGCGTTTTCACATTTTGTCCCGCGCACTCTTCTTTATTTTCCGTCGTTTGTCTTTATTCTTTGTTCGACACCGGCGATTTGTGAGGTATCATTGTTTTTCTTGTTTTTGGGAAATTGTGGCGGGAGAGAATTAACTGTAAGGGGGTCGGGGGGTCACTACTCTTTTTAAGTACCAGATGTATTAAGTAGAAAATTCTGCTGATTTTTCCTCCAATTTCTACTTTGTGTTTAAAATATTCCATTACATAAACAAGAAATTAACTAAAAAATCACTAATTTTCTTTAGCAAATGTTCTGGCACTTGAAAAAATATGAAGAGGCCCTCGACAATTTTTTGGGACGGTTGCGCTGAAAGAAAGTATAATTCTGCCCATCAAATATTTTTCAGACTATCCTGACAGACATTTTTACACAATTAGGACTTAGAAGTTGTGTGTAAGAGTCGGTGAGAAAAGGATTTTCGTTGGGATATTCAGCTTTTGCGGAATGCAGAAAGGCCAAGTATTTCAAGTGAATTCATTAGTAATGGGTATGTACTTATCTTGAGTCCTATCGTGCTCATTAAGATACCATAAGTAACAACGTGTAATAATTTTTACAATTTTGAGAAGCCATTAAGATAAAAATACAATGGGATTTATTGTTTTGGTTGACAAGGCTATTTGGAGGCCCCAATGACTATTGATTTATTGAAAATCAGATGGAAAAATTCAATTCCTAACCGATGAGACGATAAACTGAGAATCTTAAACTGTAACTTAAGAAACATTGAATTTACAAAAATAACTAAATCGCATACGATGGTAACTAAGAAAATACTCGATATGATCATTGAAAATTTTTCTCATGTTTGTTTTCATGAATGAATTAATCGGAATTAATAGTATCGTTCTTGGGGAAAGCGGGGGATAGAGTAGGCCATTCCTCAGGATAACCAGGGTTGAAGGAATAAAAACAATGCATTAACCAGGGAAAAATTTAGCAGTGGGACTAGAGCTAATGGATAAGGGAGAGGAAAACTAACTTTACTCTTTTACCCCAGCTTTTTTCTTCCACTTCCATCGCTCTTTTTTTTTCATTTACATTTTGTTTCTCTCTGTTGCTTCATTCCTATGTAAACTCGTGGAATACCGCAAGTACGATTAGCTTATTATTCCGTGCCTTTGTCGACAGTTTTCCTGTGGTTTTTTTGGATCAAAGCGCTGCACCCCCTCCCCTTGAAGAGAAGAGAAAAACAGAGAGGAAACGGTGTTTCTATATCGGCATTCGAACTCCTCACATTCTCTTTTTCTACTCGACAAGAAAAAAAAAAATGTGGATCCTGATATCATTTGGGGGATGTGGGACTTTTGTTTCAGGAGAATTCTCGTTTTAATTTGAAAAAAAGTAGCCATGAGCTAAAAATTGACAAAAGGGGAACGATAATTCGTATTGATGGCCCAACGAAAATACGGCTTTTGTAACCAGAGGATGTGGAAATTACCTCTTGGCAATATTACGTATTAATGATGTACACGCTCCCCTGAAATGCTAGCTAATCATGAATTTGACGTAGATAATATTCTCGACTATACATGGCTTCTGGTTTCCAAGCGCATTTCGCCCTCCCCTGTTGCTCCATTACAATGTAATCTCCTCTGGATCGCCGCAATTGCGACTGCATGGAGAACGAAATAAGATTGCCAATCAAATATTCTTTTGACGAGAATTTAAAGCGATTTAACTATAGATTGTTTCAACTTGGTTGTCTTAACTAAATATGTTTGACAAAATTCTGTTTTTTTTTTCAGTGCGACGTCTTATTCCGTGCCCTCACGAAAAAATAAAGCAATATTTACTGTAAGACCGGAATAATCAAGCATGCCAAAATCAATAAAAGTTTAAAGTTCAAAGCCCTAATTGCTATGCTCATTTTATTTTTTTTTATTACTGCAAGGATAACAGAGGAAAAGAAATGTGGAACGCTCGTTATTGGCAACCGAAGCACTCGCTTTTTTGACTCGATAAGAACAAAAATATATATTTTAACATTATCTGTGAGATGAGGAGATTTTTCTCAGAGAGAATTTTTCTGTTAATTAAAAAAGTAGCCATGAGCTAAAAATTGACGAAAGAGAACGATAATTCATATTGACGTCCTCACGAAAACTCGGCTTTTGGTACCAAAGGATGTGGGAATTACCTCTTGGCTATATTACATATTAACGATGTACACTATAGGGGATAATGTCAACTAATCATGAATCTGACGCGTGTAATATTCCGGAATATGTCAGCCACCGGCTGGGGCAATATCGCGTGCATTCATGTATTTACCATGTTATACGTAATAGTGAGAATTAATTAAACCGACTTTGATAGTTGAACAAAATTGAAGGCCACAATTCAATTCCTCGACATGTTATTTTCTAATGAATTTTGTGTATTCAATTGTGTTTTAATTTAGTGTAAAACTCTTCATTTAATCCTGGCAAAAAATAATAATTTTGAATGAAAAAGTAAAGCTGAATATATTTTTGATTTTTCTCTCATTGAAAAGAGAGATTTCTCTTCAGCCATGATTGATGTCATTTTTTAGGCCATTTAAGAGATTGGTTTGCACCAATACACGTAGCATTTACCACAGTTGGATACTCAACCGAAACAATGAGCTGAGAGGCTCCATACGATTCCTCTGTCTCCGGTTTTTTTTTTATTTACCAGTCGGCTATTGCCGGTCCCCGTATTACGCGATTGTGGAGCATCAACGGATAGCATTGTATAATATACCCTGTTGTTCCAGCATCCCTCCACTCGCTCGGGCACCGCCCCCCACGTTCGCGTTTTCCTTTCAGCGTCGGCGCGACATCCCCCCCCCCCCTCCCCCCTCCCCCACCCTCGCCAGACCGCCAAGAAGAAGTTTACAGTGAGAGGGAAAAACGACAGACTGAGAATGAACGAAACGTAGGGGATAATGATGCACAGGATGAAATGATAAATATGGATTCTGTTCTGACGGCCTTTGTCGTGAGAATATCTAGTACCGATGCTAATGGACCTACTCTGTTTTTTTAATACGCCAAATTGGTGATGAGGCACTAAAAAATGCTGAGAAAGTGGGACAGATGATTTTACGACTGGTATTTTGAATATTTTCGCGTTCAGTTCGTTGATATAGTTTGCAGAATTTTACGTTTGGCGCCTGACTTTGTTTGATCACTTGACATTTATTCATCATGTATTTTGCAATAATTTAATCTTCCCTAGTTTAAAAAAATCAGCTCTTGAATGACAGTAGTACAAATTTCTGACGCTTGTAATTATTCTGCTCAACGTCCAGAGTCACTAAAATTACCCGATAAATCCTCAAAATTCATTGTCATTTAGTAAAAAAAATCCCTCGTCGATAAACATAACTAAACAATTAGTCAGGCTTCCCATTCATTGTCCTTCCACAATCGAATGAAAAATAGTAAAAAAAATATGTACTCCATTGTTGAAGCGCTGATTAATTTGTCCATATGGGAATGCCCCCTTGAAATTGAGATTACATTTGATGATTTGACTCGCAATGAATCACATAACGGGGTTCCTTGGTTGACCCCAAACATGTGCGTACTATGAGATTAGTTTTCATTGAGAGGTAGGTGACTCCATACAGAAATATATACGAGGGTGGCTCTGTTTGCATTTGTAGAAGGGGATTTTCAGCGATAATTTGAGAATTGGTCCTGCCTTGCGCGTCTGATTGTTCCCCAGAGGGTATGTAAGCACTGTCTCCCACGAGACCAACTCAATTACACGAAATTAGTCCCGACTCAACGCACTCCGTGACTTCAAACGTGCAATCATCTTGTAGTCACACACATCATAACACTTTTTCCAGAATTAAAAATCACAATGGGGAAAAATCAATTCACTTGAGTTCTGATGAATCCCGAAGTCATCGGACTCGTGTATGCGCGCGGGAGGGTAATGTTTGAAGTCAATTCGGAAGACCTGCGGGCAGACTTCCCGGGGTGTGACGGTCCATTATTTCCATTCCAATTAATATTTTAATCAAGCCTCTTCTCATTCTTCTCATTCACGTAAGTCCCTTCCTCTGAATATATTCTAAACAATTTCTCTGCAATGTATTGTCTTCATTTATGTATGGCACATCATGTTGAGACGGTCAGAAATTCTAATTGTTTGGACAACCAACTGACAGGGATTTAAATTCTATTCTGAGCAATATTTCATTGACAGAGTGATATTTTTTTCTCAATGAGTAATCAATGGAAACTGCTGACTATTTTTTCAATTTCTAGGTGTTAAAAAACAACAGGCAAGGAACCTCCCGCTGCTTTTATTTTTTTAATATTTTTAACTATCTTTTAATAAAGATCCAAAATATCGGGAATAGCTCGATAAATAATTCGTATTATTTTTCGGACTGAAGAGAAAAGCATTGAATATAAGCATAAATAATCCATAACCCCTTCTTGTTCAACCAAAAACATTTTCCAAATAGAGAGCAAATAATTACAGAAACAAATGGTTGAATAGACTCTATTTCCATTTTAATCCAAATAAGTAGAAATTGAAGGCATCGTCTGGGGGGAGGAGGAGGAGAATTTGAATGAGTAGAGGCAAAGCCAAAAGATAAAGTGAGACAGTGGTACCGAGTACTGGTTAGTGGAAAATCCTAGCGAATCATACCCGGCCGCCAGTAAACAATGCCCATTGTCCGGCATATCATTTTCTGCACCCATCCGCCATTTCCTCACTCATCCCTCCAACAGTGGGAGAGGGTAGTAGAGGTAGGCTCACGAATTCGCTCGGCCGTTTCGCGCTCTCCACGAATGAATGCTGTTCCGCCCGCAGTTTCAGGTTTTTTCACCTCCTCACCGCTATCTCACTCTCTCTAGATTTTTTTCTCTATGTACATCAGCCTATGTACGGTCCTCAGCCCCACTCTGGAGGCCCCTGCGATTTTTCAGTCGCTTGCCGCACTCGAGTATCCTGGCCAGCGCGCTCCACAATGCTCCATTGTTGGCATTCCTTGTCTTTCTAATGTCTCTTTGTCTCTATCGTTTTTTTTTCCCTGAGAATTGTTTTGGATTATGGGGTTTTCGAGAGATGATCACCTGCTCTTGTCTTGGTTATTAACAAATAGTTTTCGAGTTATAGTTATATTTTCCTACTCGTTTGTTATTGATTAATTGAATTTGATTTAGCGACAATTATACACTCACGTAATTAATTTAATATTCCCATTTCGCAGAAAATATCTAGTTACCTTGACTCAAAAAAATGGTAATTGAAATTCAAGCGAATACGAAGCTTTCATTCATACGCAAACAGCTTCAAAATTATCATCACTCCAGCCTCCGAATACCCCAACTCATCAATCAAAAACAATTTAATATCTCTCCCTAAAACTCCTCCATTGTTCCCTCCAAAAATCCATTCCCTCACGTGATTTCAAAAATTCATTTCCATCCAGAGTTATGAAAGGCTGAACTAAAGATGCCTTTTTCTCAAAATAAAAGAATAAAAAAAATATAAAAAATATAAAAAAATGCTTCACCAAAAAATGAGCTAAAAGAGATAAGGAAAAATTCATCCATACACTGTAGAACGAGCATATGCGAGAAATGAATGTGAATGGAGTGGGGCATCTTATTTCGTATGGGAGAAAGGGATAATCTCGGGGAAAGCGTTTCAGTAGAAATAATAGAGGAGAGGCTGGCGTATTGGCTGGGAGAAGACGAGCGCCAGAGGATGCAAAAGATGATGGATAGAGCCCCACTGTGAGAGGGGGAGGAGGTCCGGGGGTGGATGGGGTGGTAAGAGGGGATAGTAAAAGAGGTAAGGGGCACGATGGTTACTCGGTTCGGTGTTTTCTAAGGAGATCGCTCGTGATGAAGTTGAATCCTAAAGATGAACTTTAAAGCCCACGAATATTCCGGCGGTTTAGGGTGGGGATGAGTTTACACAGAGCAAGAGGGGGTGGGTGGGTGAGGGGAGGGCGAAGCAAATGGCCGACTAATTAACGATATTCCAGTTGGTAATTAAACACATCCAATCTCAACGAGGTCCAGTGGAAAATGATGGGAGGAAAGAGAGTTGGGGCTGGGTGAAGTTGGGTTATCCCGAAAATGCCGCAAACGACCCAGGGGAATTCTGGCAGTTTTCTATGCCATTGCTGAACTAACGGAGGAAACCACTATTGGCTCTACTGACTCTCTCACTCTTTCTGGGCTTGGGTTTTCAACCGTAAAACGGATCTCATCCAATCCTCATCCCTTTAACTCGGATTTGAATTCATTTAGTCGACGTATGTACTGTTCACTTAACCTTCTCAACTATGAGATAAATTATAAAAATATTATCTTGTGAATTATGTAATCGATTTTGACTTTTTCCAGTGGTAATGGACATATGAGAGAAATTGCGGACAGATTGAACAACAAATTAGGACGCCGATTGTATTTTTTCTCCGGATAAACAATACAACTGAACAATGGAATCGAGTTACAAATGTACTCGGGTACACTATCGTAATTATTAAATGAATTTTAATAAATAATCACTTGGTGATCTATTCAATATATTTAGGACTTGAATATTGTTTTATCGGTATTTTAGGGCTGAATTAAGTTAAGAATTGATGAATTATTCAATTGTTAGAAATAATTGTTAAGCATCTATTGAATGGAATTAAATTGACAAAGATAATTAATCAACAAATTAGGCCTCCAATTTGTTGATTGGGTTCTTCCCCTCTGTGAGAAAAAAAAAGGGAAATCTGGAAAAAAAACCGATCATTGAATGTAATACTGTGCATCTGCAAATGCACTCGAGTGCACATGAATCAGAGTATAAACTGCACAAATGGGATCGTCATTAATTGCCGTTAATTAGCATGCTAATTAACTGTGGGTGGGGGAGGAGGACGATATAATTTACGTTGCAGCGGGAAGGAGTAAACAATCGCTGGAGATGCACAAAGGGGCATCCCGGGGATTCAGTTTTCCCCCGTCATCCCCATCCCTTCCACCCTTTTTCCCTCTTTTTTTTGCTATTTTTTCCCTCTCTATCTCTCGCTCATTCCCTCTTTTTCGGATACAATACATCGGGCTACACATAGACGAGGCTTGTCGTGCATATGCACACGAGTGAATGTCAAATTATGTGTATCCGGTGCTCGTTGTGTGATCATTGTAATTAGTTCCATTTATGAGACAGTCGTTGCTAACGGAGTCCCTGGGCATTTGTGCATCGGTAATTCAGGGCTGTGTGATGAAAAATTTTTTTAGGGCTGAAAACTGTCAATTTTCGATACACGCTAACGTTGAAAAAAAAACAGTGACGGAACTCGTTGCTTTGTTTACATTGCATTTGAGTGATGAAAATAACCAAAAAATAGACTCGCAAGGAAATTCGAATGAAGGAAAAAATTCCGCATTTGACAGAAAAAAATTCTCGAAGCACATTCTATCTCCGAATTCCTGAATTTCACCGTGACTTGTACTTGAAAAAATAATGCAGACATCCCTTCAATTGTTTGTAATTATTTCATGATTTTCAGCTGTCAGAAAAAAAAATCCAAATCAAAATTTTTTATTAAATAAATTTACGTACTTGCTCGTTCTATTCCCGAGGAAAACATTGAGCAAAAATTAAATTGTAAAATTGTATTAAAAACCACTAGTTTTAGAGTAAATGTGAATACCTCCTAAAATGACAAAAAAATTTAATTTGCAAAAATTTCGTGACAACTGCAATTTTGACTGACGTAAGTTGAATTTAATTAAAAAGTTCACGAGCCCACACCACAAGATGCGTCCCTGAGTTGCCATCTATCTCTCTTCCTCCCTAGAAAGGGTGGTTTTAATTACCCCTTCCATTAACGGATAAAACCAACCCCGTTACTGGATTCATTTAGTCGCATTACCACTGCCACCACTCAAAGTACATACGTCCCACCATTTCCCCAGCCCTCCACTCATCTCATTCCCAACTTCGGTGTACGGAAACGTGTGTACATAAATGCTGGGGGATGCCAGTGTAACTTCGCTGGGTACCGCCCCCGTGAACTCGTCGAGAACCAACGAAATGTCGCTAATAAAATTATCACCGTTTCACCTCGTTTTCAAATTTCCCAGAGAGAGGAGGGAGGGGGGGGGGGGGGGGAAAAAGAATTTTTCATTAATCATTAATGACATCGACCTCATTCCTCAATCATTCGATTCATTCCAGTCCGCCTCAAATATTTTCATCAAATGTTCGAGTTTCTCGGATTCACTAGAGGCAAGAGATTAATTAAATCCTATCACTCTTCATTTGTATAAATTCAAACGAATGTTGGAGAGAAAAAACTTCGCTAATTAAATATTTGAATGTGAGAACTGAAGGTGGCCCGATGAAAAAAAATTACAGAAATAATTTCAGATCAACTGGAAAACATTAAAATTCTCCCGACTAATGCAAAAATATTGCAAGCGATATTTTCTTGAATTACAATCAATAAATAATACAATGGCAATGATTTTCCATTTTCCCATTACCTTTGAATTCTCACCCCACCAACGATCTAGTACAACAAAAAACAAAAAATTCAAACAAAACCTTTGAAAAGTGCATTCTCTCCACGAAAAAGCCTTCGCAAACTAGAGAAATGAATCTCTTACCTAAAAATGTTTCCTCCCCCTCCCGACATTCGCTACTTTACGCCTGCCCGACTTCTTTCCCACCGATTTTTAGACAAACCCAGAGACAATGCCAGAGTGTCTGCATGTAATAATAATAATGAGGACCCGCGCCTGGCCTCTGGCCCTGATTCCAGAGTGTCAGAGCGAGAGGGATGACAAAAAGAATGTTAAAGAAGAACGCACACCCAGGAACAAGAGAAAAAGAGCATTAGCGTGAAGTCAGAGAGGTGTCCAGGCGTGTACTTACGCCTGGCACTTCTGGAAAAGACCGCGTCAGCGTAACATCAACACCAGCGACAAAACCAACTCAGGAGAGACGCCTCCTCTGTGGATATCTCACACTGACGTGGCTCGTGTCGCCTCGATAAACACACCACTCCCTTTCTCCACTCCTCTCCCCCTTCCCGGCTCATATTTTTTTTTCACTCCCAACACCTTATACCCATTTTTTTGCATTTTGTTTTCCCTCTTATTCATCCAGTGCATCCTGTGCCGCATCACGGGTGGACCCCGACACTGTGACACGGTCGAGTCGCACATTGTCCCAGAGAATGGATGCACTCGGGGGAGGAAAAAGCAACGGGGGAAATATTTAAAATACAGGAGAAATGTCATTCAAAAAGCTGGGCCTAAATTTTACCAGTGTAAAAAATGAGGGGAAAGTGAAATGTGAGTTTTTCCTGAGTTTTTCGAAATTTTTATACCACATTGTGCACCAAAGGCGCAACGACGTGAGGAATAATTTAGTAAGAGGAGGAAATATTTTCGTATTCAAACACGCCTGGGAAGCCAAATTTTTTTCATCCCTCTCGAGTATCGAAATAGTATTTATTCGGTCTTTTGAAATGGCGTTTTTTACTCAAATGGCGTTGGCGAGCCACAGGCAAAGACTGACCAACCGCATGATTGCCAAAATGACACATGCATTGGAGATGTTTTAAAATCAAATGTTAAATTACGAGAAAATCGAAATTCTCATTTTACGCGGTTGCTGACAGGTTGACCTAGCGAATCAAATTCCGGGGCCATGATTATATGATGAATAGGAATTTTGAACTATTTTTCTCGGGAAAAAAATTAGCTATTTTTTTTAGGAATTGTTAGAAGTCATTAATTTTGTATGTCTTTGTTAAGATGATTGCAGTCCTTGGTATTCATCTCTCCTCCGCTATTTAAGTCGGCTGAAAACCACATTCACCCCCTGCCTCCTTGGAGTTCGTGCCAGACAATTTTTAGCCCAGAATTCTCTTTCATTTGCATTATTATATGGTAAATGAAACTGAAAAGAGGAGATAAGGAAGGAATGAAAAATATTTCGTGGAACCTTTTGTCACACGACAATTGTTCGTCCAGGCCATTCTCATTGATTATACCTTGCCGTTTATATTTTTTTCTTATGCGCTTTTGTATATCGCAATATTGAAGATTTACGGATATGCGAAGAATCATTTCAACTGAAGTAATTGAAATAAATCATTTTCACGAATTGTTCAATCAAAAAATTGGCGAAAAATTTGGAAATAATGGTTTTGAGTTTTAATTCTAGTCTAGATAAAAAGCCCAAATATTTTTGTATGAGTCAATCAAGCCACGAAAACAATGGCGAAGAGCCAAGCAGATACGAAGACAACTTCTCCCCCGGATGTACATGAAGTCCACAGTCGTAACCCGCGGCAATTGTGATTGCGCTAAACCTAAACAATGCCCCCCCACCCCCCGTTCCCCCCCGGGGCCCCGGGGGGGGGGGCCCCCCCCCCCCCCGCCCCCCCCCCCTCCCCCCCCCCCCCCCCCCCCCCCCCGCCATTTCCCGTCATCCAAGGTAACTCTTCCGCTCCAATTCATTCATCCTTCCGGACTAATTGACTTTTTCAATCCCACCCACATGCACATGTACACGGAATCCACGCGATCTACCATTTTTTTTTCTCCACCTCTGGATCTTTTTTTTTATCCTGGTTTTTTTGTCTCAACTTTACCGCTCGCTTTGACATTCATTTTTTGTTTGTTTTCAGTGACGGAAAAGTCAAGAGAAAAATCGGAAATTATTGATTTAAGTCTCAAGTGTTGTTTCGTTTGGAATAATTGCGGACAATAGAATTTTTAAAAATTAGAATTGTGGAATTACTGTTCACAGTTTTCACTCACGTGATGAAAAAATTCAATAGGCAAACGTAATTTAATCGTTAGATAATTCTATCGGACCTTCATTGAATTTTCAATATTTTTTTTTATTACAATTTTCCTTTTTCAAACATAAAGTCATTAGATAGTTCAATTTCATTATCCAAGTAATGTTTATATTATATAGATCTCTTCTCGTCTGTTGATTTGTTACTACGACAGGTCAGCCCTCAATTTGAATTTAAAAAAGAACACAATTTGCAGTAATAACAATAACAAATGTTTATCCTCACGTGATTTAAGTTTCCTTGCATTGTTACAGTGACAAGTAAAGAGAAAAGGGTTGATGTATAAGTGAAAGAGGAGTGAGAGAGAGAGAGAGAGAGAGAGGAGCGGGGGCCCGAGGGTACCCTCCGCCGGGACGCAACGGTAGTACTGGCGGTTGGGGATGAGAAAACATTAATCTAGGCATGTTTTGTAATCTCCAGCACCGCGAATGTTCTCCGGTATGTGTATTTTCGTACATAAATTCATGGAGAATTCAATGTATGTGTCACTGTACCCCATCCCCCCTCTCCCGTTACCTCTCAACAGTGTATTATGAATGCGATGTTCGTTTACAATGTGACGGTAAACCCATTCCTAACTCACCCATTGTATTCATCATGTTGATAAGAATTTATTGATTTTTAAAACAGGAAAGAGAATTCCGCTGTGGAATACTCATTTGTGTTGCCCGGGAAAAAAAAAAATACAAATGAAGGGTCAATTTCCTATTAGCATTCAACAACTCGACAGAAAACTATTTTTAATGAAAAAACTGAAGAAAAAAAAATAGTCGAATTGAGGATTGTTTTTTCGAAATAATAAGTCAATTAGTCCTCAATAGATTGAATAATTGTCGCATTTTTTGGGGGTTCTCTCGCTACGTCCGGTCTAGTAAAAAATTGAAAATACTCATTACCTTTTCATTTGCGGAATTCATTCTTGCACTTAACCACTGCATATTCATCACAAAAATACATTGCCCAGCCCTCACAATGTTTCTATTTTTACTCTTATCCAGTGTACACGTACAGCAACAAAATGGGCGTGGCGGGAGTAGATTAAACGATTCGGTGGAAGGCCGGCGGGGGGAGAGGGAGGGCATAGAGTTGCGGTAGCGACGCATTGCTACCGCGAGGGTGGAACCAGGGGGTGGATGGAATGGGGTGAGATTTTGACAAGGGAATTAATAAAGATCCCCCATCGGTCGACGACGAAGGCGTTACTGGGCGGCAACACAGTATCCAATCAATGCCTCCATAATTCTATTATCCCTCATTCCCGGATTCCTAAAAACTCCTCCATCTTTCTTCAATTTCTGTCACTAATTAGATTTTCACAGTGATTTATTAGTCTCTACTTTCTCCAGTAATTATCAAAAAAAAAAATCAGTCTAGTGTACCCTCAGTGCTTTAAAAAAAAATTAATAACAGTGTCTCGATTTTTGCAAAATATGTACTTAACTCTGACATATTCAAATTGTAATCGACCTCCCCTTCCTCAATAAAAAAAAAAATCCCCCAACAAACTTTGGTACATTCGAATTAATCGACAATCGATTTTCAATCAACGAACTTTTTCATTCAACGAGATTTTTATATTTGAGAAGATTGAAGAAAAATCAGTTTCTCAGGGGGTGGGCAAGCGAAAGTTGGGGAGGGGGCTCTGTTATTATCTTGATAATATAAAGCAGAACGGTCGGGGTACGAAGAGGGGGGGGGGGGGGAAGGGGGTGCGGAGGAGGAGGCAACGAGAGGAAGAAAACATGAAAAATGAATAAAGAAAGAGGGCTGCAGTTTGTGGCAATGCAAAAGCATATATACCACCAGTACAGTGATTTAAAAAATACATATATATGTATACAGAGTTATAGGGAAAAGTCAGGGTCCAGGAAGCACAGTGGTGGCGGTGGTCGGGAGGCATCAGACAGAGGCACATAGCCCCAAGCCATGTAATTCATTACTAAAGCAATCTCACCCTGGCTCCCAACCCTCTCACTCTCTCACTCTCACTCTCTCACTCTCTCTCTCTCTCTCTCTCTCTCTTCCTTCTCCTCTCCCTCTTTTTCTCTGTACTACCCATCCACCCATCCGCCGTTCCGTCTCTCTCTTTCTCACTCCCGTGCACTTCCCTCTCCCGCCCCTGACCCATCAGCCTCTCCGCGCCACGTTATAATATAAAAAAAAATACCGAATAGAGTAGCGCGCTGACAACAAAACAAACATGAAATACAAAGCCGCGTTCTCATAATTAAAAAGATTGCGTTGTGCCTCTCTTATAACCACCCCCTACTCCCCTTCCCCCGCCCACCCCCTAAAGGTTTTTTTCTTTTTTTTGTGCTCCCCGTCCCGAGTCGGAGGGACATTTCTTTCTGGCTTTTTTTAGTAGGTTTTATTCTCGATTTTTGGGGGATGGGGGCTTGACGTTGTATTTATTAAAATAACGGAATTTATTGAGTCGTCAGACGTTTGTTTATTGCCCAGCGATGTGGACTAGATAAACGATAGAAATTCGAGTATTGGATTAAAGTGATTAGAGTGCGACAGAAGGCACTAATATCAGATGTAATTATTTGATTTGTTTCAAATCGTAAAATTGGTAAGCCTGACATTTTTTGCAGTTTTGAGTTTTTATACTTGGACAATAATTCTTTCAACTCATTTAATTTTGTTTATTATTTAGACGTGGTCCAATTAACCAGCGTATTTTATTAATTTCCTTCTCCGTATTAATTTTCCATTACAAACGCAAATAATAATCACCAAAATCGAGATTGTGCGGACTCTCATAAAAAAAACTACAAAGAATACTACAAAGAATATTGTCCTCCGATTTTTGTTTCAATTATGTCCATTTTTCCATGGAATAAAAAAGAAACTACACTTGGATGCCACAATCGAATGGCAATAATTCATCAAAGAGAAGAATAAGGAAGAATTCCGAGACTCATAGCCAACACAAGTTGAAAAGACAATGCCCCCCCCCCCCCCCCCCGCCCTCATTTTAGCCATAAATCCCGCGGTTTCACCGGAGTTGTATCTTTATCTTTGTTTCTCTCTTCGTGGTCTTTTTATTTCCACGTGAAAACGGTTGTTCGAAGGGTGTGGACTCGGTGGTAACCGCCCCAAACTCCAACCCTCGGACCAATCCCCCATATCCGCGCAATCTCCGAACAACCCTCGGTTACCGCGAGGACTTCTACGAGATGATTCCGTGGCGCATATTCACTCAGTCACTTTTCATCCCTCGGCACCGGTACAAGTCGCCTCCGCAGAGGGTGCAAGTGTCATTGAAAATACTTGAAGAGTAATTTTCAATTTTCGTGTGACTTTATACGATCTATTTTTAGCCCAGAATTGCTATTTAAATGAGTAAATAGGGAGGATTGAATTGATTAAATTGTCCTCGTTAAGTGTGAGTTTGAACTGTTGAACATGGCGGGGCCTTATCTGTCACCTCTTGGGCCTCAGGCCGATCTTCTCACTGAGTATATGTTCGGCCGACGGCGTCAGGTCAGTGTACGTTTCTACTTTTTTTTTACAATGTCTCTTCATTATTTTCATTCAATTTCACTCATCGACGCTTTAAAAGCTTGAAATTCAGTAAAAAAAAATATCAACATCGATGATTATGTACCCAACGTCTGCTTAATCCCTGGAAAACTCTACGGCGATCAATCTGCCAGAGAAAATTTGTTTTCCCGACTTAAAAAAATTTTTAACCAAAAATCCTATAACTTTTCAAATTAATTAAATGCATCAGGAGGCGTTTCCCATTTCCCTCTGTAGAATTCGACTTTTGATGAATGATTAATTAAATTATATTAATGAGAAAATAATCGGTAGAAGAATTATATTAGATTGTCTTTCCAATTTGTGCTGCCGCAGAGACGCAATCGAACGACCTTCACCCCCCAACAACTCCAAGAGCTCGAGTCCCTCTTCCAGAAGACCCACTACCCGGATGTATTCTTACGCGAAGAGGTGGCCCTCCGGATCTCTCTGTCGGAGGCTCGAGTTCAGGTAAATGGCGTCAAAATAAAAATCAAAAAAATATAAAAAATCGCAGAGATTAATGGTAAGAGGCTTCAGGTGTGGTTCCAGAATCGGCGGGCAAAGTGGCGAAAACAGGCGCGCCTACAGTTGTTGCAGGACGCCTGGCGTATGCGTTGCCTCGGTCTTGGCAGTGCGGCACCTCTTCTACTTAGACCCCCACCTGGAGCCGGTGTAGACCGCTCGGACTCCTCGCCGCCACCGCCTCCCACAGCGGGACTCTCGCCATCGCAAATATCAGGCGCCCCTGATAAACTTCCAGATAATCCTGGACATCCTGTATGCAGGGATTATCGAATTTTACCACCACACGGGTAAATATTTCCGTATTTTCTCCAGTTGTAATTCCATTCTTTGTTAATTTCGCAATTTTCGACGAGAGAAAAAATTGAGGAACATCTCGAAAATCGACGAATATCGACGAAGGACCAATGAAATAATTAAATAATTCTAAATAAATGGAGAGAAAAACTATTGAAATTGAGAGTACGACAAAAAAAACAGAAGTATTGTGAATGAATATTTTTCAAATTGTCCTGAACTTCTGCAATTTTATTTCTACAGATACACCATGACATGTGAAAAATCGCCGGAGCACGGCAAATGCGGTTGCGGCTCACCGCCGCGAAGTACATCAACACCATCGAGTGTAGAAGTAGACTTAGCACCTCGTGACAGACCCCAAGAAGCGGAAATGGATCTGACTGTAAAGACTCCACTCCCCACACGTCATCCCCAAATTCCCCCGCTCTTTCACCAAATTCCGAGTGAATCCCGACACGATCTGAGCCCTGTACCGAGGTCCATGGACGAGCCACTAGACGTTACTCTAAATGGCAACAGAAATAACAACTAGACGACGTGAACTCATCTTTTTATGTTCACCGCCTTCTAGTGGATCTCCAGTGATTGCTACTCTCATGAAAAAATAGACCAAAAATAAAACGAAAAAAAAAAAAAAAAAAAAAAAAAAAAAAAAAAAAAAAAAAAAAAAAAAAATCACAAATGCAGAAAAAACAGCTAGTAGTTGGTTACCGTAATGGGCGAGTAGTTACGCCTTTAAGACGAGAAACAGGAAGAAATTAAGGTATTTATGGCGAGGTGGGCATAGATATGTATATAATAATATGTGCCAGGTGCGACGAAGGGGAATCATTATTTTCTCACAAAAAAAAACAACCGCTGAACAATAAAAAGGGAATTACATTTGAAAAGTTGTATCTATTTTCAAAATTCTTGTGGTTGAAAGATTTTTTTTATGACGTTTTGAGATGACCTTTTACGCTTTGAGTGTGAAGAATCACATTTTCCACATGGTGTGATATAAAATACCGTTCGGCACTCGTGGAAACGTGATTTTTTATGTGTGCGTATCGCTTTTCCATATTTACGGAGAGAGACAATATTAATGAATCGGCAATTTAAAAAATCAATATTTCAATTCGGAAATATTTATTCCGAATATAAAATTTTATTGCCATTCAAAAATTTTTTTCTCCGCACTCTCCGTATTTTGTCCCGCCTATTGCATTTGTCGCACTTATCTCTTCACGATTACTAATCTCAATGCTGTCGCTATTTCAAGGCGCGTGCGCAGAAATCGCATCGTTTATGATCTTTTTTATTATTCAAAATGTTTTTCTCCGAAAACCACAGCCAAAATGCGCAATTACAGAGTAATGGCGACTTCGTGACCTATTGAAAATTGTTTTTTCGAACTTACGCTTTTTGAAAAAATCGAGGAAGATGTAAAAAAAATCATTAATTTCTTGAATTTGTTTAGTTCTTTTCGTGACCATGTCATAAATACCTTAAGGAACAATCTTAGGCAATTATATTCTTATTTCAAGCCCCGATGAATTATCTCTCGAAGGCTATCTTGATTCGTAGTTTACCAGTAGTCTCTCAATTTTTCAAAAAACAAGAAAAAATCTAATTATCTTCGACGAGTATTTGACGAGTACTTTGAGGTGCGCAAAATTCCACTTTCCACACATTATTGCGAAAAATATTTTCCGGTACTCGTGGCAAAAGTATTTTCAGACTCGTGGGATTATTTCTTTAGTCTTTGGTCCGTACTATAAACTTCCCACGCACCCGAAAACACTTTTCCGAAAGCGTATCGAACTTTGCTTTTACAACTACCGTTTAAACTTCTTCAGTTTTATTTTTACTGGGTAATGATAATTTTCAAAAACTCAAATGTTATGTGAAAGTAATCGGCGGTATGAGAATATTTGAGAATTGGAGAATTGAGTATAAATCACTCACGATTACCCCCAAGAGATAATACACCCGGGCCATCAGTTGAAAAATTTATTACGGATGCATAGAGGGGAAAATATCTTAAGCATACTTTCTGTTTTCGTCAATTGTGTAATTTATTGGGTACTCCGAAGTTATTACCTTACTTTTCAAATTCTTGTCTGTCACTATAAAATATTGAGTGACAGTTCCACTGAAAATTCAGTGACATTTCTAATTTTTCAGCAGTAGAAACCCAAAAATTGTTCGAATTACTGAGAACTGAAAAACGATACAGAAATCTACAGGTCCTAATTATCCCTAAAAATTATGAATTTTTAATTTCAAAATTTCTTGCAATTTAAGTAGGACGACTATTTTTAATTCTGCAAACATCCAGAAAAATTAATTTTTTCTAACTCTCAAATCACGCCAAACTAGGGAAAAAAATAGTGAGCGATCGCCTCTTACCACAATTTCGAAAATTAAAGTATAATTTCCAACAGTTTTTTCTCTCTCTGTGCATCAAAATACGTATGACAGTATCACGACTTTATAAACATTTGCGTACTATGACGGAACAAGAGACTGCAAGCAACGAATTATACCCTCAATTTTCATTTTGCTGTTTTATCTTCGTATTAATGTGTTATGTAAGTTCGACAATCGGGTTAAGTGGATAATTCAGAGTTATTATGAAATAATAATGACCATGAATAAAAGAAATTATTCATCAATTTGATCTCTATGCCTCCTCATTACATCACAGTAATTATCATCATGTTGGCTGATTCATCAAGATCCTGAACGCCACATGGTAATCATATTTCTCAACGGATTGTAAATGAATAAATCATATAATTGCCTTCAAAATTGCCCCCTCAAATTCTTCATTTTTGCAATATATTTGATAAATTTTCAATTCACTTCGAATACTGGATTATTTTCTCTGGAAATGCACGCAATTATCAAAGGCAGGATTGAAGTCTATCGCTGAAGAGTTACGTCAAAGCCAATAAAATCCTTCTAGTCGACTTTAGAGAAAGAAAAAAGAAATGGATAATTTTGAAAAAATGAAAATCGAAAACTCTCCTGTTCGTCATAAATAAGCAAACTGTAATTTCTTAAATGAGGGTAAAATCCACACGATAACACGAGATTTATCAGATCATTCGGCATTCAACCGCGTCATTGGCTCGACAGTGATACGAAAGGCTATACAATGTGGTGGTGACCGGTTCATCTGCACACTGGGTCAACCGTTCGTTTGTGTGTGGATAAAAAAGACAAGTTAAAAGAGAAAGAGTAGCCTGGCGAACATGAAGTGGAAAACGAGTCAGAGACAAGGACTGGCAGTGGTTTGTGGTGGCTCACTATGGGAGTGAAAAGGACAAGAATCGCGGGGTTACGCGCCTCCTCGTGGCATATTTCAAGTTCAGTTGCCGTGGTACCGTCGGCCTCGCACGTTGGCAAATCACTCGTTGCGCACGAGAATATTCTAACATTTTATAATATGTACTTGGACGGTTTTCAAGCCTGAATGGCATTTAATAATCCTAGTGAATAAAGCCTCATTTAAATAATCATTTGGAGATGTCAGTAACGTGAGTAAAAATCATTTGGAGGTAAGATTATTGGTTCCCCTCAATTCCGCTCAATTGTCAACATTTTATGCTTATGAAACTGTTGACCTGAATATTTTTACGCACCCTACAGTTCGCCACAATCGCTCGGACGTTGACTTTTTAGATAAATCAAACGGCTTGCACTGTCCCAAGTGCTTCGAATAGCCGCAATGAACATTAAATTAGTTAAGTCTTTTGAAGCAAAGGAAATGCCTTATCGTCCCCCAGCAGTAGTTAAGATGCAATCAAAAGAGAATGACCGGAGTAAAAACCCATTTCGCCTTCTTCCGTTCTTTTTTCCTAGAAAAAAATTACCTCGCCCGACAGCACATTTTTTTTTTAAGCCAGTCTTCAGCCATTATCTCGTAAATATTTGTATAAATCCTTACAATCACCCAAGCAATGGCTTTTCAGATGAATCAACATTTTGTATTGATTGATTGATTGAAGGATTTTTATTTATGTTGAAATAAAGCAACACAACTTAAAGGCCACTACCGGATAAAATGCAATCCCCAGCACATTTTTTAAATTGTCCAATTGTCAATTGTCTTACGATATACATATACTGGTATATTAGTACACGAGAATGATATTCTGTAATTCCACTCGTCGCGTTATCCCAACAATTTCAGATAGATGCATTATTTATGTTTTAACGATAACAATTTTTTAAATATTTTTACACCAGACAGCGTCCGGGAAATGCCTTATCGTTCTCAGTAGTCGTTCAAATGCAATTAATACTCCACGTCCAGAGCAAAAGCCCATCTCGCCTCTCCCCCCGACCATTCTTCCTGTGTGGATTTGTATTCATCGTGCTGTCACATCGCGAAATCCATCCGCCAAGAAGTGCAATGGTTCCGGTAGTGAACAATGAGTTTTAGTTCTATATCGTAGTCAATCAAACTTGGCACAATGAACTCCCATTTAAGGTTCAATTGCAAGTGCCAAACTTGAAGTTCTAACATTGAACGTTGTGGTTCCATGGTTCAATCCACCCTCTCCCTCCCTTCCCCCCTCGATCGTTAATCGGAGAGAAAATTAATTTAGCGCATTGGGCTCTGATATACTGAATATTTTCACAGTTCACTTCTGACAATTTCTTGACAATTTTTCACTGGAGATGAGGTTGACGTGCGTCATTTGCTTCTCCCTCTTTCTAGCTATTGAAATGATATTTGCGGTTGCCTGGATCTTCCTGTACGCCGCAGGCGAAAGTCATCAGGCCAGGTGAGTCCATAACAATGAGAAAACCGAATACATCATTTGCCAAAGTAATCCGACACCTGTAATCTCGGCAGTGGAGGTGATACTGGACGAAACTTGACAACCAGATTATAGTACAAGCCCTCGCTATTCCCCCAGTGAATTACGCACTCCGAAAGAAGCGCATACGCTGCTAAAAAATAATTGTCTAAATTGTCCAGTACGCCTCCCCGACATTCTTATCGCATTTAATCCGCGCGAGAATTTTATGGAAATGGAATTTGGAGATTCTATTTGCAAATCGAATTGGTCGGACAATTTAATTTCTGTCATTTGGTTGTCGAAAGAATATTTGATGGATAGAATTTTATTTTTTTTCCTGAGTGCAATTTCTGATAATTAGAGAGTAGTCTTTGAAAGTTCAATTTGTTTTTATCCGCGATGGTAAGTACCAATTGAACATGAAACATGGCTATATTATTATAATATCCGAGCAGGACCAGGGCAAAAGCCTTTTACACTGGAAGAAATAAGCAGTTGTAAAAAAAATTCTCCTGTCAATTTTCATCTCCGAGTGTACTTGTTACTAATATTCACAATTAATTATCCCGTCATGGTGAATCATCGAGTTAATTGGGTCGCATTTTAGTTTCTTCCCGACGTTCGAGTGCATTAACGAGCAGTGCCAGCGAGCGAAGCGTCCACTGTCAGTTCTAGATCACGATAAATTGAAAATCAATGGACAGCACACGACTTTAGCAGCCTGCAAGCTGGTCTGTGGAACCAATGGGGGCCTGTGGCCTCTGCCCACTGGCAGTTTTAGTGTTGGCAAAGATGTTAGTATGAAATTAATTATAAAGTCGTAAAATGAAATTAATTGAGAAATTAAATGTGATTTGGCTCGCATACCACGAAACATTTTTCCCAAAAATTTTAAGACGGGAGAGACCTTTCATTAATTTCCCTACTGAACCACCAGAGGCTTTGAAATATCAGCGCCCGTTGTTTTATATCTTCACCTTCATACTTCATTATTACTCTTGCAGTATCTCCCCGTACACCCCGACAAAATTACCTTCGATCTGAAGGCAATTCCCCCAGGAGTCGACCCATTCATCGCCGAAGTAATCAACATATTCGCATCAAACGTTCACTCATCCTGCGGTAGAAATTGTGATGGAGTTGGTTCCTCGGTTGTTGTACATATCAAGATCGAGTCGGGAAGCCTTGAACTCGGCTGGAATACCCGTGAGGACTACACTCTTCAAATCAGTACCAAAGGTCAGAGTCGAATACGTAATTAAATTATTCCCAAATTATTTGACAACAATTTAAGAAGTCGTCGTCTATTTTCCAGAAAATTCACCTTTTCATACCCGAAAATAATTGCTAATTTTTTTTTTTATGGCGATATTTTTAAATCACCGCAACTCAATCTTGCAAAATATAAAAAAAATTTGGGTCGCTAATTTTTGTCAGCGTCGGCCTATTAAGCGATTGGCGAACGTAACATTCTGATGTTTTAAATCCTTAGTCTTCAATTAAGAAATCCTCGGTCGACGAGGGTCACTCAACTCGAGTCACTAAACAATTTTTGCTTCCTCAGGTACCGAGTTGGACGTCATTATTACAGCGCAAACGGTTTACGGGGCACGCCATGCTCTGGAGACTCTCTCCCAGCTAATTGCACCGACCATTAAGTCCAGTGATAAACGGGGTTTGGTGATTATCGATAAAGCGGATATTAAGGATAAGCCGGTTTTTAAACATAGGGGAGTGATGATAGACACTGGGCGAAATTATCTACCGATTTTAGCGATTCTCAGGACTATTGACGGCCTGGCCGCGACCAAAATGAATGTGCTACATTGGCATGCCACCGATTCGCAGAGTTTTCCCTTGCAAATTAAAAGCCGACCACTTATGTCATGGTGAGAAAATATTCAGAAATAACATGTTTGAAATAAACTAATTGACAAGGTCGAGCCTATTTAACAGATATTGAACTTGTGCATTCACGTTTTCAAATATTTCTAAAATTTCTCACAACTTAATAATTGGATTGACACAACTATTTTAAAAAATTGAGGTAAAATTGCCGATAATTCTTTCGAACAGTTATTGAAAATTGAAAATTGTGAAAAAAATTCGAGCGTGTTATTAGGTATGGCGCGTATTCCCCGGAGATGATATACACTCCAGAGGACATGGGACGCATAAAAAACTACGCGAAATATCGAGGAGTCAGGGTGATCCTGGAGATGGATTCTCCCGCTCATGCAGGAACTGGTTGGGAGTGGGGCGAGTCTGAGGGACTTGGAAAACTCGCGGTTTGCGTTATGCAACAGCCCTGGAGGGATTTCTGTATTCAACCACCTTGTGGACAGTTGAACCCGGTGAACCCTCACGTGTTCGATGTTCTCAGGGATATCTACAGAGATTTCTTCGCTATATTGGGGAACGATAGTATCCTTCATATTGGAGGAGATGAGGTAAATTAATGAACAAACGAATCGAATTTATTAATCGATCAGTGAAGCCCATTCATTAACTGGTTGATCTAGTCAGATCATCGCACGAAGCCCGAGGAATTGATCCAAATTCCTAGCAAAAGCAAACCGTTTAGTATTGACTAACTTTAATTTATGGAATTGAAAATAATGGAACAGATTAACCCAATTGACAGCAAGAAAAAATTTCCACTGAGAAAATTGAAAATTCTAGGTTTGGCTGCCATGCTGGAACTCAACAGAAGAGATTGTGAGAAATATGCAAGCAAGAGGCTGGGAAAGAACGGCTGAGGACTTCCTGAAGCTCTGGGCGGAGTTCCACATTAAACAACTAAAAGTCATAAGTGATCTCAAAGATAAGAATGACTCGGTAATTGTGTGGAGCTCTGGACTCACTGAGCCCAATGTTATTGAGAAATTCCTTGATAAAAATAGATTTATCATTCAAACGTGGGTTCCAGCCGACTCGACTGTCCCCGAAGAACTCCTCAAACGTGGGTATAGATTGATTATTTCAACGAAAGACGCTTGGTACTTGGATCATGGCTTCTGGGGGATAACAAAATACCATTCATGGCGAGATGTTTACGAAAATACAATCCCCAGGGAGGTACGTCATATTTCGTGGAAGTCTAATTTTAATCGTCCCAACTCGAGTGGATTTCACTCGGATATTGAGTTCGATAGATTATTCTATTGTACTTTTAATGTTTAGTAGATAGTATTAATGATCTTTGCGATCATACGCGGAATTTTAAGATGAGTTTTTGATATTCCTCGACCAACAGAGTATAACAAAAAGATTTGAATTTTTGATTTTTAAAAATTTTTCCTACCTTGAAAATGGTCTCCAGGAGGGCGTCCTCGGTGGTGAGGTCTGTATGTGGGGCGAGTATGTGAATGAAGGTGGTCTAGACGCTCGTATATGGCCGAGAGCTGCAGCCGCCGGTGAGAGACTCTGGACAGACTCGCCGAGCCTCAAAACTATGGAGGTCGAGCCGAGATTTCAGGTTCACAGGGAAAGACTGGAGATCCGAGACGTCAGGGCTGATGCCATATCACCTGCCTGGTGTTCACAGCATGCAACAAAGTGTGATTGAAATTAATTACCAAATTTTTTTTAGTATTCTTGGAAATTTTGCACTGGATGTGACTGATCTCGTTGATTGAACCATTGTAAATGAATGAATATTTTTATATAGTATCCTAGTTCGAGAGAATTGTTGAAAATAATTTTTGAAACTAAATCAATTTTGCGATGTTTATAAATTTACTCGTTAATGGATTGTTATTGTCAAATTTTTTATAAATGTATATAAAATTAATTGATCATGACCGCATACTAATTACAAATCCTTTTCCTTCAATTATTCACCAATTGAATAATTTATTTAACTCAGGTGAATAGTCATGAGTATTCTCGATAATATAGTCACGTTGGCACGATCAATTTACCAAAAAAATACATTATTCTTCAGTGGCATTTATTATCTTAAGTGTAACAACAATTGAGAAGTGAAAAACGTAATTACCTGATGCATCAAGATTTCCGGATTAACACTCTTATAATCTGACGTTCTTGTTGGATATCAAGTGAAGATGTGTATGGAAAAAGGTTAAATATTGTTCATCCATTAAATTATTTATTCAGCTCAGCTGAATATCGATGAATATGACTGAAGGTTCTTGGGATGATGATCTAAACGTAATGATCCACGTAATTTATTGAGGATCATCACCCATTTTGTTGTGGCGACCATTACAGAGAACGAACGACAAATAAATTTCTATCGCTTCATTCTCCAACAAACTTGGGTCTACCTCGGCTGTTGTGAATTTAATAACAGAAATGTATTCTTACACGAATGTCAACAAAGATGATGAATATTTGTAAATAGCGACTGTCGTGCACGTACCTCCCAACTAGCGGCAGCACTGGTCGATACCGAATTCCCCCCACCCCTATAACATACAGCAACAGTGCTCAGCTGACACTGACAATCGATGGTAGTGATCGGAGATAGAGTCGTTTGGGATATAGAAACACCGCTAGATTATGTTTATTTAATTGTGTCTTCCTTTAACTGATCTTAGAATAGTTCGTATGAAATGTCAGCGAGTAATGTCGTGGCATTAAAACCCGGGGAATCCGTTTTGTACCCGCCAAAGTGTCGCTCTAGGTTATGTTTTTGAAGGACTGTTGTGTATTTACTATTAACTTTTTTTATTTTTTTGTGATGAGTCGTTTTTTTGCAACTTCAGTGAGATATTATTAGTCTGATAACTAGGTGAGTTCAGTGGACGTTGGATATAATTAAATAATGACACGATCATTACGATGATTCGGGAGTATGGAAATTCTTTCGGTGATTTTTCAATTTTTAAATGATTTGCAATTTTTTTTTTCTATTAATAAATATCAGGTGGTGGGGAGAAACGTCAAATACTATCGCTTCGATTATTTTTGATGGGTAATTATTACTGTATTTAGAATTGGAGTAAATAATTCAAGAAGCTATTTTCATTAAGTTCGGAAGGAAATAACTAAGTATAGTTAAGAGAACAGAAACGGTACATTTCTATTCAGAATTTATTTCATGAATAAATCATAAATTCAATAAATAATTTTTTTATGAATAATCCACCTGATAATGTTGATATTGGGCTGACGAATTTTTTATACAATAGGATTTTAAAAAGCAGCATGTTTGTAGGCAATTAGACTGACTCATATTATCTATAGATTCCTTAATCTGGCCAGGCGGAATTCATATGCTTTTTTTTAAAAATTCCCTACGGCACCTAATGGATTGGTTAATCATCAATTGGTAATGCAACAATTGTACACAGACCTGAACATCTTTTTTCAGAATCATAATAAATTAAAATGGATATAATAGACTTGGACGTCCTTGAAACAAATTCACGCCCAATAAAAAACTCCGGAGTGAGATGCAACTGTATAAGCTCAAACTCAGCCTGTTATATAGCAGTGACAATCGCCACTCTGGGATTTCTCGGAGCCATTGTCTTCATCTGTAGAGATTACATTAAAGTCCTGCTGTACTGGATCGAGCATCAGGACATGTGGATGATCACAGTCATTGTCACAGCACTTTTCACAGTGGTATCGTTTCCCATAGTCATAGGATATCTGTTCCTCATCATTGCCAGTGGGTATTTATTTGGCATTGTCCGGGGAATTACCATGGTCGTCCTGGGGGCAAATCTGGGAATAGCAGTGGCTCACACGACACTCAGTGCTCTATCCACGAAATTACCTATTGGTGCACTCCTGAGAAGCGAAACTGCGAGGGCGATCTTGAGAGTCATATCGGGACCACAGGCTTTTAGGGTTGTTCTCTTTGCGAGGCTCACACCTATACCATTTGGACTGCAAAATACTATTTTTGCTGTGAGTAGTGAATTTTTTCTGATGTATTTTATTATTACGATATTTTTAGGCTGCGCACTTTCACCCCAACAGGTCTGGATGTTCTCTTTACTCACACCCTCTGTATTTGGTTATTTGTTAACAGGTCAGCAATATCAGAGGCTTAAGATATCATATCGCAAGTGCAATAGGTCTCCTACCGGCACAGATTATTAATGTCTACCTCGGAAGTAGTCTAAGGTCAATGCAGGATGTACTCGAGGATAAGCATACTGCCACAACGGGATACGTAGTCTTCTGCATTCAGGTAATATACAGTAAAACGAATCTGATTCTGATTTTTTAGTTGAAGAAAAAGAACTCGTTTGTGAACTTTTAATTCGCAGATTAAAATATTGCAAGTGGTTTCCTATAAATCTCATGTCAAATTATTTCAATTGCTTTCAGATACTCGTTGCTGTCTCACTGATGGTGTACGTAGTCCAGAAAGCGCGCCGAGAGCTGCATCTAGCCCTCCTGGAGGCAGATCTCGCCTCCTTGACAGATAATTCTCATTACCTCCATGACGCGCTACCCGAGTCCAAAGGATCACTCGTGACACTCATTGCGTAATTTCTAAAGTAATTATTGACTCATGTGGAGTATTATTCTCAAGTCTACGACCCAGGTTACGAGGTAGGTCTCAACTTCGTACAACACTCGTGGTTATAAATAACTCAAATATCATTTTCTCTCATGAACGAAAAGTCTGGAAAATTTCAATCAGTTTAGCTGTGCCAAAAAGAAACAAAATGATTCTTTCGATGGTGAAATGGATTTTCTGTACTAGTTCTTGGAACTTCCTCTTATACAATTGTTGAGTTTCTTTATATTCATATATTCCCTGTTGATGAATTCTTCAATGATTCATACTACAAATTATTTACAAATATATTTGACCTGTAGTCAGATTTTTTCCTACATTTTTTCAATAACTGAATATTCTGTTCTATACAGCAGCGATAGACAATACTCTTCTCACATAACTAAATATAATTTTTTCAAAGGAAGTTTCGAAGGATAATTCAATTTAGTCAGGAGATAACATTTAAAGCCGATGGCAATTATGTTGAGAATTTTGTGTTGAAGTGTTTAACTCGGTCGGGAAAATTTAAATGATTTAATTTATGAATTTAGCCGATATAGTGTGCATTACGTTCATCAATGTGTGGTATTATACCTTGTGCCTGTGAATAATTAGAAATAGGAGGAGTTACAAACATACGAGATTTCGAAGGCTCTAAGTCCACTGTTGGAAGTTGACTGAAATTCAGGGGACAGATGATTACTAATTTATAGAACAATGACATTAACTTTTATTGAAGGGAAAAAAATTATGACATTTCAAATTTCACTGGGAATTTATGAAAATTTTTCGGTAATACTAAATTTTTTTTAGTTTAATTGATTTGAAATTCAGTCCGTTTTTACTATTAAACGATTTTTCCACAAAATATTGAATTTGTGGGGGGGAAATTCCTATAAATTTTCGTCTACCGAAAATTGTAGGCAAAAATTTCTGACAGTGTCTCAAGAATAGAATTCGATGTATACATGACAAGGTATTCAGTGTGCTCTATTAATCTTCAATTTAATGCATAATAATTCGTGATAGAATAAAAAAATATATGAATATTATTTTTACACCATCTTGTCGGGGAAAAACAATGGCGCCCACACCATTGCAAGTCTTCCGAATTCAGAGAATTTATAATAATCCATTTTTTTTCGCTCAAAAAGGTGAAAATAAACAAATCCACAATTAGATGCTCTCGAAAATTATTCAATAATTAAGTAAAAAATCATGTGGTTTTATATTAAAAGTAAATATTACGACTCTCGGATGAGAGTGATATGTACATAATATTACTATCGATAACTCAACAGTTGAGATATGCCAGATGAAAATAATCTCTGATACGCTTAACGTAACACTCAAAACACTTTCATACATTGAGTTTTATTTTTTTTTAATATCATCTAAATTACTCAAATATAGATATCTATATTCCCACTTCTGAATTAGTATAAAAAATGATAAAACTTCAACAACAGTTTACAGTTTTATCGCTGAGGAACTCCTGAGGGATAAAATTTGTAATCAACTAAAATGATAAAAATTATTTCGATAAATTTTCACTCTTCTCCAACTTTCTATTCCATTCAATTATAGAAAAGGGTCAATTGTTGATAGTGTGCCCGTAATTTGTACAAATGTAAAAAAAAATATATTGCTATGAAAATGAAAAAGAAAACCCGCCGAATTGATCACAGATTGAGTTTTAAACTGCTCCAAAATATACATTCTCCTTGCTAATGAAATTCCTGTCTCTGCACCTCTCGAGGGCTTTTTTAATCACTTCAACAGTGAAATCGGCGTCTTCCTTGGTCACGCACATGGGTGGCTTTATTCGCAGGACCTAAAAATAGACGGCCATGTTCATGAAGTCGATCGATTCATTGTGTTATATTACTATATTTCAGTACGATGAGTGAAAAAATACCTTGGACAAAGCCGATAAGTTTTAAAAAATCGGGGAAGCGTTTGACAATATATTATTCGTTGATTAGGTGAAAATACTAATGAAATATTGTGAATCCTTACATTTCCGTGAATTCCCCCTTTCCCAATTAGCAGTCCCATGTCCTTGATATCCTCAAACAATATTGCAATGTGTTCAGCTTCCAGGGGAGTCTTTTTGTCAGGGTCGGAGACCAATTCTACACCGATCATCAGACCTTTTCCGCGAACATCTCCAACCATTGTGGGATATTCAATCAAAAGTGTGCTTAAGCGATGTAATAAGTAGGTTCCAACTTCCTTACAATTTTCCTGAAGCTTTTCTTGTTCGATTATCTATAAATTGAGAGCGAGCCTTAGGGTAATTATAATCCTAATATTAAAACGAAAAATCCAATCAGATGTGAAACAAATTCATGTGATAATGCGAGAAATAATTTTGGACCCCAAATGAATGCAGTTAAATATTTTTAATTGTCGCAGGAATAAATTTTGCCGTCGATTTGTGATGGCAAAACTTTCTGTTAACACGTCTCGTGTAAAGCCAGCATATAAATATGAAACGAATATTCAGCTGTGAATTCTCAATTGAAATATCAAGATAATATTCATCGAACTGCTCGACGATCAATCGAAATAGTCTTATCAATTAAATTGAAAAAAAAACTCGCACGATTGGCTAGCCTTGAACCAGAAAAATGTCATGTTGACACTGTACCAGTGATTATAACATCCACTTACATCGAGAACTGCTAAACCAACTGCGCAAGCCAGTGGATTCCCTCCGAATGTATTGAAATGAAGTGCCTGATTCAAACAATTTGCAATCTCGGGAGTTGTGACAACTGCACCCATGGGAAAGCCATTGCCAATGCCTTTCGCCATTGTCACGATATCGGGGATAATTTCGTGGCCCTGAAATCCCCAGAAGTGATCGCCCGTTCTACCAAAGCCGGTTTGCACTTCGTCAGCTATGAACAGAGCATTTTTCGATTGTATTATGTCGTATGCTCCGCGGAGATACGTCCGAGGATATTGCACTGTGCCGCCGACTCCCTGTGACAAAATTGAAAAATCGAAAACGATTTGATTTAACATTTAACGAGGAAGCCTTTAAAAACACTCAAGAATTTCTCGTGTGAAGAATTAAAGAGTAAAAGAAAGCCAGTGAGAATGAAATAATTTTTCCGTCAATCGATCAATTTAAACGTCATTCATAATTATATCGAAATTAATGTGAATATTCTTTATTCAAGACTATTCCCGGGACCATTGGGATCTGCGTACTTGAATGCTTTCAGCAACAAACCCCGCGAGATTTCCATTTTTCGGCAGAGAGAATTGCATGGTATCTTTGAGATCTGTCAGATACTTCTCCGCAGCAATGCACTTATTCCCAATACACTCGCATGTCCTTCCATGTTGAGATATTGGACTGTCTCGACATTGCGGGCCACCCCAGGAGCCTTTATACACGTCTGGATTGGTGACCTAAAGATAAAGAACATACAATTACCAATTCAGTTTAAAAAATCGAAAGCTTATGCCCTAACAAGTCCAGTCGCTTGACCCAGTCAATAATTTAATTTGTTGTCGAAATCTGATTTGGCTTTTGAGAAACATTTCATTTTTTACCAATCGACGCGTATAACTCGCCAATACTGTTTAAGTCGTTTATCTCGGTCTCAAAAAGATCATAATTTACACACAAAATATTTGATATCAAGTGCTTGAGACTGACCTTGCGATATTTTCATCAGTAATAGCTGATGACATTGAATTACGGATTATTTTTTAATAAAAATTAGCTTGTATTCATCACGAAAAATACTATATTAAGATGAATAAACAAATTGTGTTACAAACAAGATAAGATCGTTGGCTCACATGCGAAAGGTTGCGAGTTAAAACCCGGCGGTGTAGAATAATGCGATCTAACCGTTTAATTAATGATTGATCATCATCGCAGAATATTCTCATCGGATCGAAATTAAGCATGACATTTAAATAATAAATTTAATTGCCATGAAGCTTATTTATTAAATAAATTACGGTACGGCCACTTGGATTTGCGCGTAAATTTCATTCGGTTGTCGTAATATTAATACAATATTTTGATTAAAAAAAAAAATACTCGCCTGGATATGACCAGGGGCTGAAGCGATGGGGTACCTCCAGGTTGACATCCCCGTGGCGGAGTTGGTTGTGTAAGTACCGCCATGATATGAATTTTTCAGGGAAATAATATCTTGCGATCCCGTGTACAACTTAGCCATTTGAAAAGCAAGCTCGTTGGACTCCGAGCCGCTATTCGTCATGTACAATACTTTCAAGTTACCCGGCATTTTCGCCGTCAATTTTTCCGCGTACTCGTGGTACTTCGGGTGCATATATATTGACGTCGTGTGGCTCAATTTGTTTAATTGATTTGTCGCTGCAGCCGTCACTTTCCTAATGATAATTACAGATTATCAAGCGTTTGAGTGACAGTGAATAGCGCAAAATCACTGTCTCCAGTAAATTTTACAAGCGCCGGGGTTCAAGGTGGAAACCCAGCGCCGGAAGACGAATTATCAATAAGTACAAGCGAAAGTTGTATAACAAACGGATTAATAATGTGCAGTCACGAGCCGAGGTCAATTACCTATTCCTGAATGATATAAATTGCTCGTTCTATGTGATTAAATCAAATTCGAAATAACATTCGCGAGACGCCAATAAGTACTAAAACCATTGACTTTAAAATAAAAAAAAATCATAATAAAAGACAAATCAATGACTTCTAAATATTTTCCAAGTCATATGTTATAACCACAGGATTAATAATGTGCACTGGCGAGCGCAGGTCAATCACCTGTCCCCGAAGAATATAAATCGCTCATTATATCTTGTTAATACGAATTCTTTCGAAATAACCGCCGGTATGCTTGTAATTTGCACAAGGTCATACGATAGAAGACAATCAGTAATGAAGTAATAGCAGAAGATAAGACTGAGAAAAATGTGACAATTGTTGCGAGAGTATCGCCTGAGAGAAGGAAATAAGAGGAAGTCGTGAGGAGATATTTATGAAAATCATTTGATGAACAAGTCATTCTGATTAGTTCCCCTCATTAATTCCAGAGGATATTTACGTAAGAATCTGTATGAAATTCTGAACAGTTCTTTTGTGATAATCTTAATGACATGTAGTGCTAATTACTCATTTAACACCAGAAGTGAAGACAATGTGTTTTTTAACTCACGGGTGAGAATGCCCAACGGAAACTGTGACAATTCCCCCAAACATATCCAGATATCGTCTACCCGTGTGATCCCAGAGCCATTGCATATGACCCTCATGAATCAGGAGTGGTTTTTTGTAGAATGGAGGAGTGGTTGGGGTCACCGAAGTCATCCTACAAGACTTGACACTGTCGTAATTTGGACCCTAGTAATAAACAATAAAGTACATGAGCCGGTGCGCTTATCATTTTCCGAATGATCGCTCCTCAAACTTTCATAGAATTCGCAGGGATTCAGACGCTAAAGGAAAAAAATGTTTAACAATTGTTTAAGGGGTAGGACTTCTCCAAGAAGCACCTGATGGCCTGAAAATTTTGAAAAAAAAAGAACGTTTTTTTAATTCACCCTCCACTCACTTCATATTTCAATGCTGTAAAGCTGCAGCTTGGGATTTCAGGGAGAGAACTGAACCTCCTGATGGAGCTCCAGCGTCCATTGACTCCTGGACAATAATCAGGTCAATTATGTTATTTATTGAAACTTGTCAGTGTCACCAAAGTCGTATTCACCTTTTAGGCCCATTCCTTGTCTCCTCGATAAACACGCGAATAGAAAAAAAAATCCCACGAGTTTCACAATTTTTCTGATCACTGGAACGATCAAAAACTCAATCGCCAGTTGATCTCTCAGTGATTGATTGAACTTTGTTGTTATTGAAATTTGAAAGTTGCGTGCACGCCGGATCGCCAACGTTGCCAGATTAAATTGAATGAAACATTTATCGTCGCGCATGCTAGTCATGTCAATATGTATGCACTGAACCACGTGATTACTTGTCTTCAAGGAGTGGGAAAAAGTAAAAGTTGTTTTTTATGAATTTCTTCTGCGTGCGTTCTCCATCGCCGGTACAGCAGAATGCGTAAACGATTTGAATAGGAAGAGAACTCATCGTTCACTGGGACATTATCGCGAGGGGTGAAGAGTCTAGGGTTGGGCTCCTGAGTTGTTTATACGTACACTCATTTTTTGCTCATTATTATTTTATTCAAGTAAACTACCATTACCATACGCTGAAGGAGACATAGCATTTTACCAATACCATTTTTTTACTCAAAGAAATGCCCCTAGAAATTGGACGCAAAACTTTGCGACAAATCTTTGTAGGAATCGAAGTCAATTAAAAGCATTGAGCTGAAGAATTTCAGTGGAAGAGTTGTAGGAATTTTTACCAAGGAGGAAACCTATTTTCGGGGCGAAGCGATTTCGGTGATGGAGAAAATTGTTCGATACTCATGGAGAGGTTTCTTCACCTGGGGGATTATATAACTCGCCTTTGGCACGTGCTGTAAACCTCCCTAACCAGGTAAAAATATGTTTCCATTACAGCTCCCATTGATTTTTCGGCGAAATTATGAATTCCCTTTGGCAACATTCCTAGGAATTCCTGAGAAAATTAAGTGCGATAAAAATGTCCGAGGAGTGTATCGGAAAATGAAGACAGTGTTTGTTAACAGTGAACACAGGATGGTTAAAAAATAGAAGACCCATGAAAATTCTCCTGAAGTCATCAATCTCTCACAGATTGATCTGTTAAGTCGCAAGTTACACATTCTCCTTATTAATTAAATTCCTGTTCCTGCAATTCTCTAGGGCTTTTTTAACCACTTCAACAGTGAAATCGGCGTCTTCCTTGGTCACGCACATAGGTGGCTTTATTCGCAGAACCTAGAAATAAAAGTCAATGTTAATGAATTCGATCGATTCAGCCTGATTAAAAATTCTAATCGTGTGAAGTCGTAGTGCTGTGAAGTCTTACATTATCATGAAGTCCGCCTATTCCAATCAGCAATCCCATGTCCTTGATGTCCTCTAAAATAGACGAGACGTGTTCAGCCTCCAGGGGAGTCTTTTTATCAGGATCTGAGACCAATTCTACCCCGATCATCAAACCCTTCCCTCGGACATCGCCAACGATCATTGGATACTCACGCGGAAGTGAGCTTAAACGATGTAACAAGTACGTTCCAACTTGTTTGCAATTTTCTTGAAGATTTTCTTCTTCAATTATCTATAAAAGAAAAAACAAATACTTTACTCTGCATTGGCGGATGCCTACACTTGGCATGACCTACAAACAATGTCAAATTGTCGCTGCCACTACCTAATCCACTTACATCAAGAACTGCTGAACCAACCGCGCAAGCCAAAGCATTCCCCCCGAATGTATTGAAATGATGTGCCTGATTCAAGCTGTCAGCGATCTCAGGAGTTGTGATAACTGCACCCATGGGAAAGCCATTTCCAATGCCCTTCGCCAACGTCACGATGTCGGGGATGATGTCGTGGTCCTGGAATGCCCAGAAGTTATCGCCTGTTCTACCAAAACCCGTTTGCACTTCGTCAGCTATGAACAGAGCCTTATTCGATTTTATTATGTCATAGGCTCCCCGGAGATACGTCCGAGGATATTGAATAGCGCCGCCGACTCCCTGTGACAAAATAACAAAATTCAAAACAATTTTATTAAACATTTGAGGAGGAGGCCTTTGAAAACCCTCAACATTTTCATTTATTGCAGATATTTATCAACTTGCTCACGTGAAGTCTCCAAGAGTAAAAAAAAAAAAGATTTCACATGAAGTGGTTTTTCTATCGATGCAAGTTCATTTGTAATTATCGAGATCTATATGAGCATGCATTATTCAAGACGCTATTTTCTCGATGTTTAGCATGTACATACCTGAATGCTCTCAGCAACAAATGCCGCTAACTTCCCGTTATGTGGCACAGAGAATTGAAGAGTCTCTTTGAGATCCTCCAGGTACTTTTGCGCGGCAATACACGCATCGCCCGTGCACCCGCACGTTCTTCCCTTTTGGGGTATTGGACTATCGCGGCACCCCGGACCACCCCAAGGGCCTTTGTACACGTCTGGATAACTGATCTAATGATGGACAATAGGCCAATTAATTGACTATTTATCATTCCCCATCTTTGAATCTTATCTATTTTATCTCCTTGACTCTCCCAATCTTTGGATCGGATTGAGCAAGCATCAAGACAATTGATTAATCCTCATTTCATTGATTTTAATGGCCAGTTAAATTTCATCATTAACACCAAAGGATTCCGAATGTAGTGTCTCTTCGATTCCAGACTCTAATCATTCTATCGGAAAAGATCAAACTGGAACATTAAAATTTGAAGCACAAAAGACATATTCACCAGAATGTGACCGGGAGCCGGGCTGATGGGGTATCGATAGGTTGATAAGCCTGAGGCAGCGCTTGTCGTGTAGGTTCCACCGTGATACGAATTTTTTAACGATATAATATACTGCGATCCCGTGTACAACTTGGCCATCTGGAAAGCTAGCTCGTTGGACTCCGAACCACTATTAGTCATGTACAATACTTTCAAGTTACCTGGCATTTTCGCTATCAATTTTTCAGCGTACTCATGATATTTCGGGAGCATATATATCGACGTTGTGTGACTTAATTTGTTTAGTTGGTTTGTCGCTGCCTCTGTTACTTTCCTAAAAAAAAAGTTTAGATCTTTAAAAGTCCGTCATCATGTCCAGAATTTTGACAGGAATGTAGACAAAATCTTTGCCAGTTTGTCCTCAAACAGGTGACGTTACTCTTTGCTGGGAAGGCACGGGACACTCTCACTTTACCACCCGTCTGATGGTTAATTTGTGAGGAATGTAAAATAATGGAAAACCAATGGACAAGGGAAGACAATTTTTAACTCACGGATGAGCGTGGCCAACGGAAACGGTGGCGATTCCTGCGAAGACATCGAGATACCGCTTCCCGGTGTGATCCCACAGCCACTGATTATGACCCTCATGAATCAGAAGGGGTTTTTTGTAGAGTGGAGGAGTAGTTGGGGTGACCGAAGTCGTCCTGCACAACTTGACTCGGTCGTAATCTGGACCCTGTAATCAGCAACGAAATGCGAGAGCTGTGGGACGATAAATTTTCGTTTACTTCTAAATTTTCATACAATAATCACAGAGGAATTGACAGAAGGATTTATTGATTATAAATACCGAAATTTCATTGATAATTTATATAAGTAAAAAAACGTATTTTTCTGGAAGAATCGACTTTGTATTGCAGCAACTGTTTTTAATTGCTTGACAGCTTTTTTAGGTATATAATTGACAGTTTTTATCATCAGTAAATAACTCTTTCCATCTCTCCGTAAATGCATAATTTTCGTATTAAAAAATCGATCGATTTTTTTTTCTTTAATGAAATCAAATTATGCAGAAGCATTTCTAACAGGATAATCCGTACACAATATATGAGTGCTCATGTATAATCTGCGGTCTTGAAACATTGTAGCTATCGTATCTAATTGAAGTAGTTATTAATTCAATTTTTTTTTACTCTTGCCCATAGCGTTTATCATACTCGTTATTACCTCCATTTTTGATTAACTCAACAATAAAATCAATGGGCTATCACATCAAAATTGTAATCCCTTCTGGATTTAAATTTTTCGCACATAATTGCAGCTGTGAAAATAAATCTGGCAGCTGCATATTTTCAATTCGAAAATGTCCACTGCACTGCGCACTTACTTCATATTTCGATGCCGTAAAGTGGCAGGGTGGCATTTCAGGAAGAGAGCTGAACCTCCTGACGGACTCCCAGCGGCTATGGACCCCTGAAGAGCAATCCGATCAAATATCTTGTTTATTAGAAAATTGTTATCAACGTCACCAGAGTTGAACTCACCTTTTAGAGCCATTTCTTCTTTCCTCGATTTTAAACGAGCGCAGAAAAAAAATCTCCACTAGTTTCACAATTTTTGGGATCACTGGAACGATTGAAGCTCAATTGCGAATTGATTCAAATGTTTGATTGAACTTTGTGTGGTAGAAATTTGGAAGTTCAGTGCGCACCGGCTGTCCGATGCTGAGAGATTAAGTCGAATGTGAAATTAATCATCGGCTGTGCCGCGTTTTATTAAACGCGTGATTACTTATCGTCGGGAGAGGGCAAAACGTAACATGTTTTTTTTTTCATAAGGAAGGATAAATAGAATTTTATCCCTCGTGATGATTTACGATGGATCCGAAATTTTTGACGCTTTCCAATTTTTGTAATGTACACATTGTATTTGAACTTAAAATCGTAGTTTCCATATTGCTATCAAAATTCCATTTTTGATTCGACACTCACTCTTCATTTTGCCTCTCAACCCCCACTTTTTCCCCTCATATGTCTCTGGAGTATAGAGGATGTCTTTCGAGCTTAAAAGCCATGCATGCGTTTAAGATTTTTCAATTTATTTGGGAGTAAAAAAAACTGTGAAATAATAAAAAACCTCCGGCAATTCGCTATTTCTTATCTTCTTATTTACAAATAATATACAAAGTATTCCATCAACTTATGATTTTTTCTATGGTCTCCCCGTGGATTCCTTTGTCATCGGATTGGTCCCCAGCTCCGATCACCTTCTGCTCCCCGTCTACTTTTTGCGTGAACTTGAAGAGAATTGGAATTTGTTCTAGCGCAGGATTTCGAGGCTGGAGGCACCTGATCCACGAGAGTAGAGAGTCTTTACTCGATGTTCCTGTTGCACAGATACCGAAGATCGTTTGCTCATCCTGTTCGTGGATGCTGCGTCGAAAGGCTATGGAGTTACGATTTTTCTTCCAAAAGTTGACCTCAAAGTTTGAGACATCTGGAGATAAAATTCAAAAAATACCATCATGCCGTGATTGCTACTTAAGTACTAATTTTGAAACTAAAATTCAATAAGTTGCGAGGAAACAATTCGCAAACTGGTCATGAACTGGTCATGAAAAAATCGTAAACTCACCATCGAGATCATAATCATCTTTCTTCCACGTCTTCCTCGGTTCGGCCCTAAGTAAGAAGTAATCCACAGCTCCCTTGGACACCCAGATCTTGAAAGGCCCCTCGACATAGATAGCCACATCCTTGGGATGCTCCGCAATGAGTCTCTCCTGATCAGGGCTCGACGCAGACACAATCCAAGTCTTATCAATGCTATCCTCAATCTGCTCAGTATCAAAAACCGTGATCTTACTCTGAACATCAGCAGTCCCAATCTTCTCAATAGCCATTTTGGCGAGATCAAGGGGTTCATTGGGCATGGGGCGGGGCCAGGGCCAGGGATTCATGTTCTTGAACTTGCCCTGCCAGTACGCCATTCTCCTGAGCTTTCTCAGGGGCACTGCCAACTCCCCAAATATATTAATATACATCGTTTCGAGCTCCTCATCTGGTATCACTCCATTGTCCTCCATTTTCTCCAGGAGTTCGATGGCACACTGCTGTTCACGTGGAAAGAGCATGAACTCAGCCTGCAGGAGATTCTGGCAGACGAATCTCCCCTTGGGCAGGCTGTCCGCCACTGCTTTGTACACCTCTAGATCCTCGTTTACCCCAAACTCGTCCATATACTTCAAGGCAGCATAAACAAACTGCACATGACCGGTCTTCCTGGGAGGGGAATTCTTGTAACTGTAAATGACGTTTAGATAGGTTTCCTTCTCCTTTTTCTGCTGTCTCGCTGCATTGAACAACGAAATAGTGGCATTTTTATCTGCTTTATTATCAACGAGACATCTGGAACTAGTGTGTACGGATTTCCTCGTGGATACCGAGGGCAAAATCCTGGGGAGATGCTGGTGACACTGAAGACCTCTCAAGCACTTAATTGACAATATCACTGAAGGTAGCATCATGTTTTCGTTCATTTAGGAGATTTTAAGATGATTTTCACGCTTTGGTTCAGCGGCTTATCCCTCCATGACAACTTTTATTCACTGTCAACAATTAATTTTACTTGGTAAGAAATGTTCAAATTTGAATAATGAGAAATAACCTTAAAATTCTACTTGTAATACATGTTTTTTTTTTAACTCATTGAGAATCTCAAAATGATCAGATTCGATTTTCTGGTGGTTTTCAATATGAGGAATAGAGAGAGTTTAATTAATTAAGGTCTAGATGTATACCTTTTATTTCATGAATAAACCGGAGAGTTTTGTCGCCTGGGGGACGCCATTTTGGAATTACCAGGAGCTGAAATCCTCTGCTTTACCCACAGAATTAATTTGGAGGTTAGGAACGGTTGAATTGAAGTTCCACGTAGGAAACAACAGAATAAATCTGGGAGTATTGTGAGTGGTAAATTAGCACTTACCAGTAGTTTTTCATGCTGTAGAATAATGGTGACAGTGGTAAATAGTGAAGAGGTGGACGAGGAGAGTCTGGAGATCCCCGAGGACACCCAGAAGGAGACGAGAGTCTATTCTCTGGAGAGTATCCTTTGACGACAATAAGAGTGAATTGATTAATGCATTTCACACAGCATATGTCCCCAATACCTCTAGAGCATTCACTTGGTTTGTTAATTAAGCGATCATTTTTCCTTAACTCAAAGTTTAATCTAGTTCTGAAGATAATCAAAGACGCCCAGCAACAGCATGGTCTTCGCCATGGTGATTATCAGAGGTACAGGGGCTACTGCTCCAGACGCCTCAGAAGGCTGAGAAAAGTCCTGAAGGTGCCGCAGGGGGACAGGAGACACTTTAAACGCAAGGATGTCACTGCTGCTATGGTACAGGACGATAAATTCCTTCAGGTTCCTCTGACGATGGCTGAACGAGCCTGGAGTTATGCCATGCAGCTTCGTATCGAGGCTAATACTGAACCCAGGAAGAAGTTCCATCTTATCTCAAGGCTGAGGAAGGCTGCTGCTTATGCTCTGCAGCTTCAAGAATTGATTGAAGTAACTCAAACGTTTTCTAGCATTGTTCATAAGTGCCTTGTTCATAGAATTTATGGGATGTGAAATTAGTTCAATAATTATCCTTGCAGTAATTTTCTTTTATCCTCCCTAAAAATAATGATTCCATTAATTTCAGAATGTTAGCTGCGATGCACGAACAAAGCTAGAAGCTCAAGCCTACGTGGCGTGGATACAGGGTTCCCTCCAGTTCGAACTGCAACTCTGGAAGGAGGCAATGACAAACCTGAAGAAAGCCCAAGTGGTCTATGGAGAGCTGGCGTCAGCCCTTCCAGAGTTAGAGCAATTGATCTACAAAGCTCGAGTGGAGGAATTAGCGCCGAGCCTCCGTTACTGCGCCTACAATGTGGGTGACACTTCAGCAATTGACGATTTGATGCAGATGAGAGGACAACTCAGCAACGAATTGCTCATGAGTCTGGACTCCCTGATGGCACAGACTCGTGAGAAGCAATCGAGCGCAGAGGAACTGACTTGGCGTGGAAAGTCGTGTGGTGTTGTTCCATCGAGAGCCACAGGGCTCTTGATAGCTGATTCTCGATTGAATCAGACCTTGGAGAAGACGTCGACCCTTCAAGGGAAAATTGATCTGCTTGAGGCTCATCTGATCGACTGCAAGGACGTGATAGCTGCGGTTAGGGAGATCTTCAAAGCAGAATTGAAGAATAAGGACGATAAGACACCGGCGCATCATTTGATTGCTTATCTACAGTACATCAGGCTGTCTAGGACCCTGGAGAGAAATCTCGCTCTTGTCAGCATTGCTGAGGCATCAGAGAAGGCCAAGTCCCAGGACATCGTTCGACTCTACGAAGCAGCTCTTCATAATTTATTGGAGATGTCACAATTGCTGGACGACGAGGAGTTTATGAAGGAGCAAGAGGCTAAGAGCAAGGGTTACAGGGCCTTCAGGTGCTTCCACATGGCTCAGTCCCTGGCTAATGTCCACAGGTGGAGGGAGGCGATGGCTTTGTATCAACGAGCCCTTCGACACACCCTGGACGCGCTCAAGGTTGAGTCTTTCCTCCCTGAGGACCTCAAGTCCTCCCTCAAGAAACTCGAGAGCTCCATCGAGGGTGCCCAGTGTGCAGCTCACGCTCACAGTGTCCTCGAGGAAGGTACAGAGGAGGAGGCTGGAGCTGTCAAGCAAATGAAGAGCAAGAAACCACTCATCGAGAGACTCCACGAGTACAGGGAGGACAATTCCTTGCTCACCAAACAACCCAATGTCTTCAATATGCCACCTCCTATGCAGAGCATCCCCTGCAAACCTCTGTTCTTCGATTTGGCGTTCAATATGGTCGAGTTCCCGGATCTGTCAGATAAAATTGGAGATCAGGGAAAGAAGGGACAGGCTGGACTCACTGGATTCGTTAAGGGCTTGTGGGGATGGGGAAATAAGTAATTGAGAATTTGTTTTTTTTTTTGTATCGCATTTGGATTCTTTTTATTCGAGCAATAAAGACAGTGAATTAATGGAGTTCGTTGCAGTTTTGTTTTAGTGAGATAATTCACATGGATGATTTATTGAGTTCAGTTCATATAATTCTCTGAGCTTACCAGAGTTGCAAACTATGATTTAGGCGGGGCTCATGAGGTAAGATTTTTTGCATGTTTTTTCTTACACAATTTCATTGAAAAATATGAGGAATAAAAACAACTATTGCTGTGGTGTAGTCCGTATGTTACTCTTCATGACTGTAAAGCTATTTGAATCTTCCCGCACTTGGAATGGAGTGTTCACGGAAAATAAATTATACCCAACCTTCAATATCCAAAACGATAAAACGTGGTCGCAGAAACTGAGTGCACGTTTTTGCATCCAAACAACTTTCGTCATCATACCACTGCAAATTTCAATTGAAAAAAATGGATAAACAACTGAAGGAATTGGCCGTTGAGCTCTACGATATAAACGCAATAAAATTCGGAGATTTCGTCACCAAAGTAGGGCTAAAAACTCCAGTGTACGTTGACTTGAGAGTGATTATTTCATATCCAAAGATATTGGTGAGTACGACAATAATTTAATCTTGAAATTAATCCTCGTTCATTGATTGAATCAATTGACCTAATAGTCAAAAGTTTTTTCTCTGACCAAATAGAAAAAAATATCGAAAATCCTCTGGGGTTTAGCTGGAGATGTGGATAACGTGGCTCAAATATGCGGTGTACCATATACGGCGTTGCCCATAGCCACTGTGATATCAGTAGAATCCGACATTCCAATGGTGATTCGGCGTAAAGAAGCGAAATCCTATGGTACAAAGAAATTGATCGAGGGGAGTTTCAAGGAAGGGGACACGTGTATAATTATCGAGGACGTGGTGACGAGTGGTAGCAGCATCCTCGAGACCGTTAGGGACCTAAAGAATGAAGGTCTGAGGGTCACAGAGGTATTGGTCATCATGGACAGACAGCAGGGGGGCAGGAAGAATATCGAAAGCAGCGGGATCAAGATGCAGAGCCTCTACACGCTCAGCCAATTCATGGATTATCTCTTAGACGCGAAGAAAGTTACTCTAGAAACCGTCGAGAGTGTCACTGAGTACCTGAAGGAATGCACAGCTCCGGTGAAGGTTCTCGAAGAAAATCCTCTTCCAAAAAGATTGAAACTAGACTTCGCAGAGCGCTCGAAACTCGCCAAGAACTCTCTAGCTTCAAAACTCCTGAGTCTCATGAGCCTGAAGGAAACAACCCTCTGTCTCGCGGCAGACTTGACGTCTGCCGCCGAGATAATTGACCTGACAGAGCTTGCAGGCCCACACATAGCTGTACTCAAGATCCACGTCGACATCATCGAAGACTTCAATCAAAACTTTATCCAGAGATTGAAGCAACTGTCTTCAAAGCACAAGTTCTTAATAATGGAAGACAGGAAATTCGGGGATATTGGGAATACAGTGTCACTTCAGTACGGAAAGGGAATGTACAAAATTGCAGAATGGGCGGATTTGATAACTGCCCATCCTGTTCCAGGCCCAGGGATTTTTGATGGACTCAAAGATGCTTTGAAACACGTCACCGAAGATCGTGGAGTGTTCTTGATTACGGAGATGTCTTCGAAAGAAGCTTTGACAGGCGAAAATTATATCAAGGAGTCCTTGGCATTCAGTAAAGACTTGGACATTGTGACGGGACATGTTTGCCAATCGAATGTATTCTCTGATCCTGGATTGATTCAATTAACTCCGGGAGTTAAACTCGTTAAAGCTTCTGACGATATGGGACAACAGTACAATACTCCAGAAGCAGTTGTCAATGCCGGAGCTGATCTAGCAGTCGTTGGCCGAGGAATAACTGAATCAATCGACAAACTCGCGTCAATCCTGAAGTACAAAAAACAACTCTGGACTGCTTACAAAAACCGGATAAACTCGTAATTTATTTATTATTGAATTATTAATACAGTTGAATGCCACGATCAATATTTTATGAAAGATCGTTTCAATCCACGGCATAAAGTATATCTAGAATATTTTCCACATAATAACATTTGTTACATTGAGAATATGAGGTATTAGCATTGAGACAAGTCTTCCATCCACTATGTGACCAACATAGCCTCGACTAATTGCAGCTAAAATATTTTTTAAATTTTGATGAAACCCAATTTGCCACCTGCGAGAGTCCTGACGATAGCTCGGTAATTAGATTTTATCACGATTACGCAATGATTTTCTCTGTTATTAGTTCAGGTGGGCTCCCTTAATTCACCTTTCACATCGTCGTCCGAAATGCTGAATGGGCTCAAAAATGCATTCAACAGTATTTCCCAAGATTGTGGGGCATTCTTGATAACTGAGACATCTTAGAAAAGACTCTTACCCGATAAAAAAATGATCTTAGAGTCTTTGGTACACAACAGCGACTCATTTCCGGTCCTGGATTGATTCGATTAGTCCCCAAAATCAAAGTCGCTAAAGTTGTTAAAGTTCTGGAACGGATCTAGCACTCGTTGTGCTTTTATTAATTCTCCAATGCAAAAATCAACTCTGGGCATCGTACAAAAATCGAATGAGCTTGTGATTTTTCGATTGTTTTTTATTATCAATATAATATTTGAACACCGTTTCACAATCGCCTTTTAATAAAAAATATTTTCAATGTTAATTTCACTGTATAAAATATATTTAGAATATTCGTTCTGATAATATACAAAATACAAAATGTAATATCTACATCTCTGTGTTGAAGTGAGATAATTGTATAATTACATTTGAGCTGAAAATGTGAATTATATGATCTCTCTGGTCCTATTTGGGCACAAAGTTCGAGTGATTTAAATAAGAAATTGTTAATGGCTATCATACGCTCACCTAGCAATCACACAGTCCATCCACTCACTAATATATATAGAGAGGCTTGTATTGTTCAAGCTTCTTTGCTCTTGGTGAGCTCTTCGACGAGTTTCCTGAAGACCTGAGCTATTTGACTATCGGGAAGTGTTGTCAGAATGCTCTGGCCTTGGTCAGCTAGTTTCCCCATTGCTGGATCGATGGGGAGTTTAGCTAGGAATGGAACTTTCACCATTTCAGATAGGGCAATGCCGCCACCGGAGGAAAAAATATTTGTACACTCCTGCAATGATCAGATGGATTAGTAATAAATTGTATTTGTCTCTTAAGTTGAGCGGAAGATCATCCCGGATTTATATTTGCACCCCTTGTGAACTAAACTAAAACTAAAACTCCCCAATTAAAAATGCCAATTAAATTCTTACTGAACACGTTGGACAGACAAATCCACTCATATTCTCGACAATCCCAATCACCGGAATTCCAGTTTTCTTACAAAACGTAACCTCCCTCAAGACATCATCAACAGCGACGGCTTGTGGAGTAGTAACGATAATAGCCCCATCGCACTTAACATCTCTGCAAATGAGATCAGGGAAAAGAAAATTGAGTGTGGACAGGCACGTGACAAGAATCACATGTCATCGATCAGTCATCAGTGTTATCAGGCCTCATGACCAAGGCTTATCTCCCCACATAATAATCCCACCACCAATGTGTCATATGATTCCCAATCATGAGTTCACATGACTGTTATCAACATGTGACTTCCACCGAAAAACATCACGAAGGATTTTACATGGTATTAAATTTAGATATATAAACCACCTGAAGAGAAGGTGAATACGTGCAATTTCTTCACCTGGTTTTTACAGAATTGACTTGAGTTGTTCTTTCAATTTTCTACCTCCAAATGGTGGAGCAGCCACTACATGAACGATAAAAAAATCATTTTTGATCATCAAGGATCGCACCTCAAATTCTCCATGACCGTGATGTGCTCATCTGAGGTGCCAGGAGGAGTGTCGATGATGAGATAATCGATGTCCTTCCAGACAACATCAGTGAGGAACTGCTTAATCATTCCAGTTTTCTTGGGACCTCTCCAGACAACCCCATCATTCCGATTTTTCAGCAAAAACCCAATGGACATTACTGCCAAGGTCTGATTCTGATCAGTATAAACTGGAATCCATCTGCAGCCCAGATGAAACCACAATATCAACAATTATCTCTAAATTTCTTTTCTCATTCTCGTTCATACCCTTCTGAGGACTGATGCACATCCTTGGCCTCGATATTAAGTAGATAGGGGACACTGGGACCACAGAGGTCAACATCGAGGATTCCCACCTCCAGAAAAAAAACGATAATTGTATTTTTTACTGTCGTTTACTGTGAACAACTTAACCTTCTCGTGATATCCATTATTTTTACCTTGAAGCCGGCTACCTGGAGGGCAAGTGCCAGTTGGGTACTCACGGTTGACTTACCAACGCCACCCTTGCCCGACAGAACTAACAGAATATGCTTTACCTCGTCCAACATCCTCGAAGAACTGTCTTGAATTTTTATCAAGAGTGATTGCAATGTTTTGTCGAACTATCCCCTTCCACTTATTTCATTCAGAACAGATGTGAAGTGTTTGGTGTTTTCGGATATGATTTTTGATTCGGTGGTGGCGCTGGTGGGTTTGTTGATCACCGAGGTGTCATAGCAGTTTGAATAATCGATAAAATCGTAATTATTTTGGAGACGTTAAAACAACGAACAGATTTTTTTCGTTGAATTGCCTGGGCACGTCGAGCTTCTAGAATGATTAACGAGTTTTTGGGGAATCAATTCAATCGTACTTCAGTGAAGCGAATCATTTGATTTAATAGAAGAAGTAATTATTGGGAAATCTTCGAGGCAGACTTAAATCTCGATATATTCAACAATGGTGAGTCTTTCCTCTTTAAAAAAAATATAACAAATTTTCTCCCATGCAATGTCGTTGGACAATTAATTATTGGGGTTAAAGAATCTGTGCTACAGTCAAAATACCCTTATTTCCATTAGATACTTTCAAGAGCTAAACCCGCATTATCGGACGCCTCCAGGAAGCCCGCAACTCGCAAGGACATCCCCAAGCTCGAGGAATTTCTAGAGAAACGGGATTATGCAGGTGCACTGACTCTGATCGAGTTCAACGCTACTAGTAGTAATGCTATTGAGACTGAAACCTGGATTGCTTACTGTGCGTTCCACCTGGGGGACTACAAAAGAGCTGCTGGTGTCTACGAGGGTCTCAGGAAGCGGGACAAAGCCCCAGCCGATGTGCCCACCAACTTGGCCTGTTGCTATTTCTACCTCGGAATGTATCCAGAAGCTAAAGAGGTGCTCAACGATGCTCCTGAGAGTGGTCTCAAGACGAGACTTTTATTTCATCTGTCCCATAAAATGGGAGACGAGAATACTCTTCTGGAGAATCAGGAGAAACTGAGGGACGTCATCGAGGATCAGCTGTGCCTCGCTTCCATTCATTATCTCAGGGCACACTATCAGGAGGCCATTGATATCTATAAAACAATTCTGCTGGATAACAGGTGAATAGCTCAAGGCTCTCGATTTAATTTTTCTCCATTTCGTTTTTCGTAGACCATTTTATTTGATTCCCATCCCCAGTGATTATCCCGAAACCTCGTCATCCTGCGCCTCTGAGGATTCCCACGATTTCGGGGCCTTAGATTTCCTTATGCTATTGAGAAAATCCAGGTATCCCTCCCTTAATTTTCAATGACATTCAAATGAGCGATGAAAGATGTGGTAATAAGAATTGTTGTTTTCTGTATGAATTAATTTAACAGAAAACTCAGTGTATTGACGAGGAAATTTTAATTGATGTCAACTGTATCCAGGAGGTTTTTAGATGTAATATCAGACAATCTACGGAAAACAATAATTTTATTATTCCTCCTCTCTATTTGCTATTCCATCTTTTAATTATTGCAGGGATTATCTGGCTTTGAATGTTTATGTAGCTCTCTGCTACTATAAGTTGGATTATTATGACGTCGCGCAAGAAGTTCTCCAAGTGTACCTTCAGAAATATCCTGATAGTGCTATTGCCATCAATTTAAAAGCCTGCAATCATTTTCGATTGTACGATGGAAGCACTGCACAGGCTGAAATGAGGCAGCTAGTGGAGAAAACGGCATCAACCTACAGCTTTGGGCATGATTTAATTCGTCACAATATTGTGGTGAATAACTTCAATGATTTAGAAACCATTTCCACCAGCTAATGTCTATTGTTTTCAATCACAGGTATTTAGAGATGGAGAGGGAGCTCTGCAAGTTCTCCCCGCCTTAGTAGACGTGATACCGGAAGCAAGGCTCAACCTCGTTATTTATTATTTGAAACAAAACGACATTCAAGAGGCATACGATTTCATTAAGGACTTGGAGCCTGCAGTTCCGCAGGAATACATCCTGAAGGGTACTGTTCATGCATTAATTGGTCAGGAAACTGGCTCTGTGAGTTGGAAGACATTATTTAATTATTTAATTTCGAATTTCTATGAATTTGATAAAAGATACTGGAAAGTATCTATTATTTTTCTATTTCAATTACTCAATTAAATTTTAAAGGATCTGTTTATTTATTTATTAGTTTTTTTTGTCGACCTGATATGTTGACGTTGATTTCGATTCCAGCGGGATAGTATCAAGACTGCCCAACAATACTTTCACCTCGTGGGTTCATCTGCTTCTGAATGCGACACCATCCCCGGGAGACACTGCATGGCCGCCTGTTTTTTCCTCCGTCGACAATTCGAAGAAGTCCTCGTCTACCTTAACTCGATCAAGACTTATTTTTCTAACGACGACAGCTTTAATTTCAATTATGCCCAGGCACAGACAGCCTCGGGGTACTTCAAAGAGGCTGAAGAGGCTTTTCTCATGATCAGGAGCGAGAGATACAGAAACGATTACGTCTACATTAGTTTATTGGCTTATTGTTGTAAGTTTTTTGCCATCAATAAACTTTCACTGCGAGGAAATTATTTTATAACAAAAATTAATAAAGTTTAATGTTTCTGTGGCGCTTTTTTTTTATTGAGAAGAGTTCGCTCTCCGTAGATAAATTTTGATGAGATTTTTCTTATGTACGAAAATGTCAATTAATTTTTTGCAGTTATAATGAACAAAAAGGCTCAATTTTCCTGGGAGTTGTACCTAAAAATGGACACGTCAACTCAGTCATTCAATCTCCTTCAATTAATTGCCAATACTTGCTACAGACTTGGGGAATTTTGGTATGCTGCCAAAGCATTTGATATGTTAGATAGGATGGATCCATCTCCGGAATACTGGGAAGGAAAACGAGGAGCTTGTTGTGGTACTTTTCAGTACATTGTAGCTGAGAAACACCCCAAGTATGTTTCTAATGAACACAACGAGACGTGTCAGTGAGCGGTAGGCACTATTGACTTCGGTTATTTTGCTTTTAGGGAATTATTACCAGAAGTCATCCAACTCCTCAGAAACACCACCAACTCTCAGGTGGATCAGATTATTCGAGTCATGAGGAAGTGGGGGAAAGATCACAGAGTGAATTGTTAAAATTCGAGGAATTTTATCGCAATATACAATTTCATCCAGGCCTTATGCACGAGTGTTGTTTATAACTAATAAATATTTTTCCGATGTATATATTGGCATAACTTATTTATAATAAAGAAAATAATTATGACACTGCACTGCAATTGAATTAATCAATGTAATATTGTGGGAATTGGGAAATTCGTTTCAAATTTTTATCATGTGTTATTATTATGAAAACGATAATAATAAAATAGTGTAATTAACGTAATGAATGTGTGGAGGACAAAAAATGAGGAAATTGTTGTTGAATCATTGTTACAAGTTTACCAGCTTCCACAACAAACAACAGTTGGTTTCTAAGAGATGGTAGAGCACGATAAACAATTTTATCATAACTCAGCACTATGATCTTATCACAACAATCAGAGAATACTGAAGATAATCTCGCCTTTCTCAGGAACAAATTGCAATAATCAGTAAAGATTGTGCACTCGGCAATTATGATTCGCAGTAAGTGATCCTACAAATAAAAATTATTGCTTTTAGTACCTCATTAATTATCAGTCAATCCTTGACTTGCAGAAATCTTAACAATCATCACCATTGCCCTGCTAATTGACGTGTCAATATCAGAGAGCATTGACAATGGACCTAGGGTGGTTGATCGCTTAGTGAAACCTATGAGAAATGCAACAGTAGAAATTCAAGTCCTCGATGGAGTCTCCTCGCGGATTATTATCACAAAAAATGGTAAAGAAGACTCTGTGCAACGTAACGTGGTGTTTATCGCGATATACTCTATAGAAATTTTTCCTCCAATTTTTTTTTTAGACGGTACACAAACCCGGATGGAGCTCTTCGACGAGGGCGAGAACATAAATGCGTCAACCCCCTCATCCATTACGGAAGTAGGTCCAGACTCCGAGTGGATTTCCATCAGACACAATGGAATCATCTACACATCGGTTGGAATTATGAGTGGTGCCCAAAGAATGAGTGTCATCCGCAAGCTTCCCCAAGCAAACGTCCCGATTCCAGCGGAGCACATCGTCGGAAGATTCACAGATTGTTTCACATTGGGTGATAACGTCCAGTGGATGGGAGGTCCTCAGCTGAAGTACCAACGCTGGCCCATCCAGAATGTCTACCTTCCCGAGCAACACTACACTCCGACCCACCTCAATAACATGGCCATTGCCGAGAGGTACTGGTTCTCCAGCAGAGGATTCTCCATCTGGCTCAATGACTACAGTCCAATCTTCGTTGACCAGAACAATATGAAGCTCAATCATCTCTGCTTCAGGACTGAAAACAAATCTCCGTACAAAGACATTTCCCTCCAGACTGGGTATCAACTCGGATTCTCTGACAATGGTCGCGCAGCGCATGAATTCACTGGTAGATCTTACTGGATTCCTCCCAAAACACTCCCTGATGAACGGATGATAAGATATCCGATCTGGTCGACGTTCGGGAGGTACAGAAAAAACATCAATGAAACGACTGTCATTGGCTTCGCGGACGAAATCATCAGGCATAATTTTAGTAACAGTCAGCTGGAGATTGACGACGGGTGGGAGAGCTGCTATGGATATGGTGTTATGGACTTGACGAGATTTCCCAATGTTACCAGGCTGACGAACTCATTGAGGAGTAGAGGATTCAGAGTCACACTTTGGACCCATCCTTTTATTAATGTGGGCTGCGAACCTGCTTATTCAATTGCAGTGAAAAGCAATTTTTTTGTGAAGAGTTTTGGCAATTCAACCCAAGCGCAGTGGTGGAATGGTAAATGAGAAGGAGGAGAAAGAAAATGTAGTGTACAGATGAGATTGAAATTTGTGGTACATTTTTTTCCGGATCGATGATCCTGTCGGAGAAATTAATCAACTCTAGTAAATTTCAGGAATTCGATTGTCCTTCCATTATTTTTTTTAATGATTTACAGTAAAATCCAATAGACGCTCCTCCCCTCGATTAATGAAACAAACGAATTAATTATTTCCATATAATTAGGATTATGATATTATGATTAGAGTTGATAGGGACCGTCGATTGATTTTTCTGCTCACCAGGGCCGAATGGAGCGGGAGTGATCGACTTTACAAATCGCAATGCAACAATGTTCTTCGTGAATAAATTGAAAAGCCTTCAGGGATTCGGCATCGACGGCTTCAATTTTGACGCTGCCGAGGCATCCCGCATCCCCCAAATTGCTCAATTTTACTTTAGCATCCCTTCATACCGCCCCGCGTACTTCACCGAATCCTACGCCCGCGTAGTCTCCCAGTATTTCGGGAATATCTCGATCATCAATGCAGGGTGGCGGACCCAGAATTTGCCGATTTTCGTTCGCATGGGAAATAAAAATTCGACATTCACGTGGAGCAATGGCTTGCCCACGCTGATAACAACCCTGCTGCAAATGAACCTTGCGGGCTATTTTTTCATAATTCCGGATGCGATGGGCGGAAGTGCAAATGCTTTTGGCGATGAGACCACTCGGCCTTCGAAAAGTTTATACATTAGGTGGGTGCAAGCCACTGTCTTCATGCCAGCTATGCATTTCTCTGTACCTCCTTGGGACTACGATAATGAGGTAACTGAATTTTTTTTTAATCCAATAGTTTTCAATTGGAATTTTCAATTGAAAAAATTGAAAAAAATTGCAATGGACTTGAAAATAATTGTCCATGTATTGCTGCTTCAGACAGTCGCTATTTGCCGGAGATTCGTAGCTCTGCACGAGCAGATGGCACCAACGATTATCAGATTCATGAACGAATCCATTACGAAAAGAGTCCCTTTGCATCGGCCGATCTGGTGGGTAGATCCAGACAATCCAACTGCGTACGAAATCAATGACGGTGAGTCCACAAAAATCATTACTTTGTTTGTGAATTTTTTCTTATCGTTTGATATCTTTCATTTCATATTCTTCAAGAATATCTTCTGGGCGACGAAATATTGGTGGCCCCAGTGATTGAGGAAAATGCTAGTCATCGGGATATCTATTTTCCTAAGGGCGCATGGCACGATCCAATTACCTATCAAGATATTGTTGGGCCCAGGCTGTATAGCAATTACCTCGCTACGTTGGATGTCCTTCCTTATTTCATCCGAAAAGGTTGAGAACTCAAAGGACTTGAGCACTGCTGATTTCGTGTATGGAAAGAATTAAGGAGAGACCGAATTGTTCTAGATCTGGACGATGGATTTAAAAATTAAAAACTGATTTAAAGCTCGGCTGTACCTCTAGCTAAATTGTTTATGTTTTCATTTTTTTATCTGCAAAAATACAAAAAATATTCCTACAATCACATTTCACCGGAATCGCTTCTGAAGTGAACACGATAGTTCAGTTATTTTCCCAGACTTTTAATTATACTATCTCTGGTCAATTCTTCCGTGTAATAAAGCGCTCAATTTGTCCACAGGTCACTGCTTTAATATCCCTCGTCAGACATTATTTTATTGAACAAGAAAGTCAAGTAATTGTTTTATCTTGACCTAGCAGATATTCCCTCATGTATTTTTCCAGGATAATCGAATTGTAAACATGGGAAATTCCCCTGATGATAGAGTTACACGAAATAGGCATCTGAAAACATAGATTTTCCTTCTTACACTCCAGAACGATTTGCGAATGGTTAAAACAAAATGAGTGAAGGTCACATATGACAAGGAGCCTACCGGAAGTCAGATAATCGTTCGATAACTCAGTTCTTGTTGTGCGTCCACATTAAGTGTCGTAGAGATAATTGTAGCGTTTTTCTTCAACTGAAGATATCACTTGTATAAAACTCAGGAAAGAGATCAGTGCGACGATCAGTAGTGGACTGTCCGCGAAAATGGCTCTCTCAAATGGTGAGTGGAAATTTTATATCTGTTGGATTTGGCGTTCGCCAAAGAAATTGTTTTTTTCATTCTCTAGGACAGTTCTCCCTCATTCTATTAATTTCTGAAATAGTAGGTTCGTCTGATCAAACTACCTGAAGTAGCGAATTCATAAATGACTTCAATTTTCAGATGTAATAAATAAATCCCGCGCAGAGGAAAAACCGTTCTTAAAAAATAACAATTTTATAAGGATTCCATACTTTATAAGTTTGTGAACATTGCGTTTCATTGCAGTCAACGTACTTGTTCTCCTGGTCATCGGCATCGCGGTAGCCTGCGAGCTGCCTGATGCCTCCGGTCCTGTAACTCATATCAGGCAGTCCTCCAAAAATGCCATCATCGATATTAACAGCAGAATCGGTGGATCGGTAGTTATCAACGCCAGCAAACAGGGTAAAACAAGGACCAGTCGTATGAAAAAAAAAATTATTACAGATACAACGTGAAAATTACATTCTGTTATATAATCAGAATGCACTGGTGGAGAAAATTTTAATTTGACTAGTATTTTTTTCTAAATTCGAAGTCGAAATAAGATTGAAAATTATCAGTTAATTGGAAATCCAAGAATGTATGTTCAGAAATTAACTTCTAAGAAACGAACTTCTATTAATTATCTTGGAATAATTGACATTACAGTTTTATTTCGATTTTTTAATGGCGGAATTTCTTAAGGTTTAAAATAACTGAAAAATCATTCAGTTAAAGTGTTAAAAAGTAAACATTGAACATTTAACAAATCATACATCATCATCAATCTCACTAACTCCCTCTGAACAGATGGCACAATTATGAATATTGAGCTGAAATTCTCCGAATCATCGTCAACCTCGATAGCTGCGATAACAACTTGCGGTCAATTCCTGACATGCATCGCCGATCAAAGAGGAACTCACACGATTATCGAAGTGGTTCCCACTCGTGAATACGTGATCATTCGACGGAACTCATCTTCAGCTTCGAGTAGTTTCACCGATTGCTTCTCATTGGGAACCGACACGCAATGGGTGGGCGGTCCCCAGCATCGGTACCAGCACTGGCCGATCCAGCACATGTACTTCGATGAAGAGCCTTATGTTCCGTCCCATCCGACAAATATGGCCATAACTGAGAGGTAACTAGATAAATATACGAACCCCATTAATAAAAACTGAATATATTCCCCAATATCGCCGCTCACATTTGTCCAAAAATGGCTTCTCGCTCGCAGATACTGGCTCTCCAGCAGAGGTTTTTCCATTCATGTCCCCCCCTACGTCCACCTCTTCCTTGACCAGAACAACATCAAGGACAAGTACCTCTGCCTGGTAGCCCAGAACAAGGCGCCCTACGCCCCAGCTAGCAACACTACAACCACCTACGAATTCGGATTCTTCAACAACTCCCGTGAGGCGCACGAGTCCATCATCAGTCGTCACTTTGGCAAGCCATCGGGAACTCCTGACGCTCGAATGGTCCAGCACCCCATCTACTCGACCTGGGCCAGATACAAGGCGAATGTCAGCGAGAAAGTCGTCACCGATTTTGTGGATGAAATCATTGCTTATAAATTCAACAATAGCCAGTTAGAAATTGACGACAACTGGGAGACCTGCTATGGTTCAGCGACATTCGATACCAAGAAATTCCCCAACATAACTCGCCTCACTGATACTCTGCGGAAGAAGGGATTCAGGAATACACTTTGGATTCATCCTTTTATCAATATTGGATGTGAGCCTGCCTATTCCTATGCGCGTAATAATAGTTACTTCGTGGAGAATAGCGATGGAAGTTCCTTCACCACTTGGTGGCAAGGTAAGTCATGAATGGTAGCAATTCAATTAATTGAAAGACTGAAGAAACCACGACGTTAATTTTTTTGTAATTTCTCGTATGTCCCAAAGTTATTTTTACAACAAACAGTTCAATAATCATCAAACCCAATGAAATAATGGCTTCATGATAATCTTCCTGATCAGGCAACAATGGAGCTGGAGTAATAGATTTCACAAATCCAAAAGCTGTTAACTGGTGGGTAGGACGATTGAAAGTCCTCGAAAAACTAGGAGTTGATTCATTTAAATTCGATGCTGGTGAGCAATCGTGGCTCCCCCAAATATCCCAGCTGATTGGCGATCCTAGATTAAAACCAGGAATATTCACTAAAGATTACGTGAATGCCCTTGCAAATAATTTCAACAGCATGATTGAGGCTAGAGTCGGCTGGGACTCGCAAGACCTCCCCATCTTCATCAGGATGATCGACAAGGACACGAGGTACACGTGGAACAATGGCCTGCCAACGCTGATTACGACCCTGCTGCAGATGAACTTGGCGGGATACGTTTGGGTTCTTCCAGATATGATCGGAGGTAATGGGTACTTGAATGGACAATTAAACGGCACTGTCCTACCATCCAAGGAGCTCTTCATAAGGTGGCTGCAGTGCAATGTCTTCATGCCATCTCTGCAATTTTCTTTTGTTCCTTGGGATTATGATAACGAGGTAATTGATCTTGTCCAAGGACGAGAATCAAAGAATTCGTAGAACTGAATTCAAGTCGTTCTTTTACCCCCTAGACAATCGCCATCAGCCGAAAATTCACTAGTCTTCATGCTGAAATAGCACCGACTATTCTGAGACTTATGAATGAGACGGTGAGAACTGGAGCTCCATTGAATCCCCCCATCTGGTGGGTCGATCCTGCTAACCAAGAGGCTCACAAAATCAATGATGGTAGAATCACTAGTGACAAAGAGAAACAAACGTGGGTATACCGGTAATTCATGGACTTTTTCAATTTACAGAGTTCCTCCTGGGAGAGGAAATCCTCGTAGCTCCAGTGATTGAGGAAAACGTGAGCTCACGTGATGTTTACCTGCCTAAGGGAATGTGGAGGGATGGAAATAGCAATCGCAATTGGATCGGACCAATTTGGATTCGCGGCTACCCTGCACCACTTGACGTCCTCCCCTGGTTCAGAAAAATAGCCTAGCTTCTTTAATGGCCTTGCCGAAGAGAACATGGTATGAAGTTTAGATATCGAGGAAAAAATAATCAATGGAAAAGCCATTGCGATTTTATCTTAAAAATAAAAAAATTATATCGCAGTGTTGTTGTTACGTTAGATAATCCATATCGCATCTCGAAGTATGAAAAATTGATGAGTGATACCAATGCAGATAGGAAGTGAATTTTGATAATTGGTTGGCAATCTATCACTGTGGTTCTATTTGAGGAGGATAGGAAAGAGGATTGTGGAAACTGTGAGTGGTCACGAGAAGTGACAAATAGTGAATTGGAATTATTTTATTCATTCACTCGTTCATTTCTCGATGACTTGTTGAAGAATTGAAAGTGAAGGAAAAGTGAATAGCTCTCCGACAGATAATAATAAGAAAAATAGTCGTCAGTATGATCAAGTGGAAGAACAATCAAAATATTACAGTATCAATGAATCCATTCGAACAGTGCATAAACTTTTTGTTAGATAAGCAATCAAGATAGAGGAAGAGAAAGAGATCGTGTAAAGAATTGGTAAGGAAAAAAAGTAGATTAGATAAATCGATGCCGATAATAAGTTGCAGCCTTCAGCAATTTGCAAATCAGCTGTCCGCATATTTCCTTCACTCTTTTGTTGAGAATTTCTTCTGGGAGAGGACATTTCGGTTGCATTTAAGGGATTATAGTGTGAAGAAATTCTGGACAATTGAGTAATTTAAAAACTAAAATAAAACAACACTTATCTCAATGATCACGTCCATGAAAAATGCATATATTATTTCAACTAGATACCAACAGCGATCGTATCTCCGAATTGAGTCTAATTATTATTGGATCATCAGTGCTGTAGCTTCCAGTGTTCAATAATGTGTCCCGCTCTTCAATGATCTTGCGCAGTCGTTCCTCCTGTTGACTCGACTCTCTTGACTGCTGTCGTCTGCCGTTGTCCGCGTTAGACCAAGAAGAAGACTCGTAGGCACTGTTGAACTCCTCCGGATTAGTCACATAAGGGGGCTTGGGTTTCATTACATTGATTTCTCGTTGAATTTGATCGAGGAGTAATTTGTCAGTGGAGAGGGCCTCAGAATCAGCTTGAAGTAATTGTTCTAAACTGAAAGATGAGTACGAGATTTACCAAAAAAAAAAACTCAATCGAATTGATTCATTATTTCATCACTCAGATAAATAATCTTATCACTCAGTGCACCGTCAATGAATAAATAGAATTAATTCAATAGTGGGATTATCAAATACATACTCAATATTTTTAAGCTCCTCCCTGCTCGATTTAATCTGCACTTCCAATGCCTGTTGATGCTCCATTTTCAGCTTGTGGATCTCCCTCACAGCCTTTCCCCATTGCTCCTTAAAAAACGTCTTACTCTTCATCGTACTATTAAATTTATCTTCCAAACTCTTCATTTGCTGCACAAGATTCTCCGCCTGATCCGTCGTGAGGGATCCCTTCTGATACTTTCCCAGTTCTTCACTCTGCTTTGAAAGAATGCTCTGAACTCGATTCTTCTCCTGTCTCAGCTCGGCTATCTGCCCCTCTAACTTCGTCTTCTCCTCTTCCAATCGAGACAATTTCGAAGTGAAGTCCTCTCGCATCCTCTCGGACGCATCGCTCAACTCCCTAACTTTTCTCTCGCAAGTCCACTTCAACTCTTCATTTACCTTCATCAGTTGGGCTTCTCTCTCCATGCTTTGCATTCTCCTCGTTCTCAAATCATCAGTTGCTTTGTTCAAATTATTAGCTAGAATTTTACATTGCTCAACACTGCAAGCCAGTTGGGACTCCAACGATTCCCTTCTCCTCTGCCATTCCTCACTCAATCGATTCAGATGACGCTCTTCTTTTCGTTTAAGTTCCGCCTTGAACATCTCCTGCTGTCGCTCCTTCCACGTCTCCAGTTCGTCCACTATTTTCCATGCTAGGGAGTCGTCTAAAACTGGTGGTCCTAGGTTTTCACTCCAGGTGGACTTGGTGGTCCTATAATAAGGACCATGATTCTCCAGGTGCATCTGCACTTGTACAGAACCGATTTCATTGCAACTAGAATCGAGTAAGGCGGCTTCGTACTGACATTTTAATGCAGGATCGCTGAAAATTTGTTTTACATTGAGACTAGCTTGACCCAAACAACTCTTCTCTAGCCTTTTCTCATCCCGAATGCTTATCCTCGGGGGATATGTAACTAGCAAATGCTTGATCTCCTCAACTGCTGAGATAAAGTGAAATTTACAACCGATATCCTGCAATCTCACTGTTTCACCCATCCCCACTGGCAATTTCGGATAGAGTGTGGACATAACTTCTGCCTTGGGGTGATGAAACCTGAATTCAATATTTTTTATCGATTCTGATTGTAGCGTCACTGTATTCAGTGTAACATGGAGACAATAACAGTGATATGCCTCAACGCTCTTTGTACCATCCTTTTCACTGTACGAATGTGTTATCGTATTTCCTGGCCGCTCTTGAGGCATTTCAAATCTGGAAAAATGATTCATCTTGCTTGTGCAATCGGTCTCATGTCCACTGGGTAAATACTTGAGTGAGTCATCCAGAGGATTTTGATGTCTTGTTGTAGCAGAGAGTTTTTGTGGTATCTAAGGAGGAAAAGAGCGTACTATTATTCCGTTTTGGGGATTAGTAATATTTATTTGGTAATGAAGCGAAGAAATCTAACCGAAGCCGTTCTGTGGCCACTTCATTACCGAACAAACATCTGGCTTTTGGTCATTTACCATTTCTGGATTTTGATTAGTCAGAGGAATATAAGGAGTATAATTCACATGCACTCCGTCACCCGGATTGCCAACACACGTGAGAATCAATTGTAAATCAAGATATGGTCTCTCTTCAGCATCAACAGTCTCATCTCTCTTATCCAAAGTCTTCAGAAAGCATCGTTCTTTCAGAGAAAATTCCCGACTCCCGCAAGTGTCCATGCACTGCCCGGAGGTAGCCCCAGACAAAAGGACCCTCAAATCTACCTCTGACTCTCCCAAGATACTCTCTCCACACTTGAGAACAATAAGAAAACTGGGTCTCTGGTGTACGTAATTTTTTAACACAGTAAGGGAACTCCTTATGCTCATGACGATTTTCTCGTTCAAGGGGAATACGTTGGAGTCCATTGTAAACTCTTTGGACTGAAGTTCGTTATCCAGGATTCTGTACCAAAAGGTGAGGGCTCTGCTAGAATCATTTGCAGATGAGGGTTTCGGAGAGAGGAGGTGGAGATTGGCAGTCGTTCCGGCCAAGATATTCAATAGGAATTGGTCTCTGCTGGTGGTTATGGGGCCGAGTTGGATCAACCTCTCTTCGGGAATTACGTAGGGAATTGGGAGGTCATTCTCGCTGATTGAATTGTGTGATTCTTCATTTTTATTCTGAAGATCACAATAAGAAGAAAATCATGAAGATGGATGTGCGGGTAATCCAAGAGGAATTTTGTTGAATTTCTTTTGAGACTGTTTATCAAGTTCTATTTCTACTCTTAATCAAAGAGAGATTCCAATTTTCCTGTCAAATAATTCTATTGCTAAGAACGAGTGGTAAAACGATCTAAATTCTTTGACACAGGAATACAAAATAAGAAAGTTATTTTGATAATTCGGAGGAACTGTCACGCATATCAAGAGGACAACAATCAAACTCGAGCTTCAATTACATTCAATTTACCTCTGAACACCCAACCTCCCTGGTATCCCTGTCCTCAATGGTCAACGAGAGTAAAAATTCTGGCTTATCATCTTTCACATCGTTCCTGAGACCCAGCAGCCTATGCCAATTCATCTTAATGGTGTTCTCGTTCCCCCGGGGGACAATTTGTGCTGATCGCAGGCTCAGTAGTAAGTGCCCGATCTTTTCCTTCATGCCGTTCTCTTTGAGCTCGATGCATTCGAGTTTCAGCGGCTCTTGTCCCGATCGCATCCTGTTATTTTTGTAAATGCAACGGGTGAGGTGATGAGGAAATTATGCCCTTGTTTTTTATTCACCTTTATTCACATTTTCAGATATATTTCTTACTTTCGAAGAATAGTTTTTGTTGCTTCCCATACTAGATCGGTAGCGTATACGGGGTTTGCCTCGGGACTGATTGCATCGGTTTCTAAGGATAATCCATTTAACGTCGCGATTATACTTGTCGGATTTGCTATGTTACCAAAGCCCTTGCCTGCAATTGATAATTCGATACAACGTCACACGTGAAATTAAATGAATTGAAGTCGATTTTTAATTGTTAATGACTTTAGTGTTCCTTTGTTTCAATTTCTTTCCTTTTATTTCAGAGATTGAGGAAATTAGTAAGCATTAAAAAATAATGTTGGAGTTCCTGTCATTAATTAGGCTTTTCCCTGCGAAAATAATGAGGCATCTCTCCACGTGATTATTTCGCATTATGGGTGAGCCATTCAATAGTTAATCAATTAAGATCTTAGGTCTCTACAATTGTTTTTACACCTACTCTATTTTCGGAACCTTGGAAATTCGCCCTCACTCTCCAAAACCGTAAAACCAAATTATTCGACATCAATAATAATTTCATCAAAAATTCATCGAACTCTCTCCAAATAAAAAATAATCATCGTCATCCTGAAATATTGAACACTCCCTCCTTGAACTCAAACAAAGTGATAGGCTATCATCACGATAACACTGATTTCCCGCCACTTCCGTCCGAGGTTACATAAATAATAAACCCCGGAAAAAAGTCCTCAATTACCTTCCTTGAGGCTCAAAACAACCTGGACACTGCTCCCCACCAGCTGCTCCATTCTCATCCGTGTATGCGATCCAAATACCAAATAATCCCTACGAAAATTGTCTAATAGACTAATCCGAATCGTCTATTGTGATCAGCTGCCATGGAAACCGCGACCTAACTGCCCATTGACAGTTCCAAAGGAACCAAAATTGAGTGATCACTGTCTCCAGTTATTCCCAGCTCTTCTGCGATCCCTCCAAAGCGAATTAAGGCACTTTTAACTACTTGATTACTCTCACGTAATAACCAATTGCAGATTAAACCGATAAAAAAAAGAAACACTAAAAAAATGAAGAGCAAATTGTTCCCCGCGCCCGTGAGGGTACGCCACCTGGCGAGTAATGGCTGAACAAAAATTAAAAGGCTCTTTTCATGAGTCGCCAGTAGCCCGTGAATGTGGTAGGCCTGGCCACCCCACGGGAGAAAAAAAAACTTCATCCAATGTACAATTGAGACCCGCTCGCAACCGTTTTATCCGTGTCGGCCGAAGTGGCCAAGTTGGTGTAGCCTGTGGGTGAAGCCAAAGTGTTTCTCTCTTGTGGTTGTGGGCCACGGGGTGGTGGCCAAAAAGACTCCAGTGTATTAATTCCACAATGCCGTAAATTCAACAAGAAAAGTCCCAAAAAAAGCCATAAATTAATCGTCGGACAGGCCAACATTGAATAATTTTTCGTGGATTAATGAGGTAGTAACATACAAAAACATCTCTATCTTTTTTGGCTCCCCCTCATCAGTTGTCGTTCAAGTTGGCTACCGTTTGGTGTCGCAAGGATAACCCGAGGGAAGGTGGACGACAAGTTTTTTTTTCTACTGCCAAACTGGCAATGTGAAAATACAATTGTTTCCATTACTTTATTAATCCTTGGAGTTCAACGCACCGTTGGAAACGAGTTTTATTCCGCATGATTCCGGACATTGGTGGACTAATCTCCTAGCGTTTTGATTTTTTTTTTTCCTCTCAACTCTGGAGGTATTGTCGACGTCTGTACGCAGTTGCAGGGGAAAATAAGTGGTAAAAGTGGTGGTGTTGAGGAGCCAGAGGAAATACTGTTGTTGGGGATACAGTGGGACCGAGGGCTTGAGGAAATATAAAAGTGATTTGCTGTAACTGGCGATGATCCATGATGGTTGTATGGTGGTACACCCTGCCCGACGACGGGTCCACAGTCGGGGATGCTCTGGAAAGTGAATGAGGTTTGTCTTTCCACCTTCATTGAACCTCTCAACCGGCCGGGATTTGTCGTTAAAACCGGTTGTAAATATTTTTGTTTTAATTTTTTTAACCATTCATTTCAGTTCAATCTGCCAATAGCCAGTTTCATTTCTCATTTTTTTTTATTACTCTCCATTCCCGATAATTCATTCCTCCTCCTGGAGCGAATGTTATGAGGGCGAGCGCCCCATTCTGACATACAACCCGAGTTGGTAACCATTGACAATTCCCTCAAACAATATTCTCTGTTGTTCGAATGAAAAACGTGAAATTGTTAGGAAACAAAAATTTGTGGAGTTGTGTTTTTTATTCGTTTTTTTTGTGCCTTGTGAATGTGGGGGTTGAGAGTGGTATTGGGAGGGGGAGGGGTGGGATTGATTAAACTTGTGCCTATTTGTTTGTACTAAATTGTGGAGTGGTCGTATTAAGCTGGAAAATTTCGACTAGTCCAGGGAAGACTGGTGATTACTCCGGCGAGTTGTCACCCTTCGACCCTGAAACGACAATTCCAAAATGGGAATCACGTACTCTATACACAGCAGTTACTGCCAGTAATGAAATTTATAGAACTGTGAAATTTATAAAAATAGTGAGGGAATTGTGGGGTTGTAATTGAGTTGTGTTTGGTCTGGTTCTTCGCTAACAAGGTGGGACCAGACGAGTGCATAACTTTCACCGGTAAAGATGCAGAAACGCGACGACAGAGAGACAAGAGTTGTCAACTCTTATGCTATGGCCAGAGGTGGTGAGAAAGAGCGTGAACAGGAAGCTGACAAGAGAGCATCAAGAGGAAGTGCCAGAGCAACTAGATCCAATATGCATACGTCCAGACATAGTGTTACCTCGACGTCGGGGATTCTCATGGTGGGGCCCAACTTCCGAGTTGGAAAGAAAATTGGCTGTGGTAACTTCGGGGAACTTCGACTCGGTGAGTTGCTTTTTTTTATCATTAGTTAATAATAATAATTAGCTCCATCAGCTGGATTAACTTTAGAATTATTGAAGAGCAGGGAATGTTTTGGAATATGCGATTAGTCTCGGGAATGTCAGATAAACAATGGGGTTTCTCCTCAAAAATGTTTGATAATCTCCTAATTCCGATTACAACAATTGAGAAAAACTTCAATTGTTTGATTTGTTTGGGAAAATATGATTTTCTCTCAGTGAAGTGTGAGAGTACTTTCAAGATTGCTTCATTTCTCGTGGGAGAGCTGATAAAAAAAAAATAGGAATTGCTTTTCGTTTATAAGAAACTATCACCTTGTGATAATTCAGTTCTCTGTCTCCATCGATATAATTCAATCTCCCTCGAGAATTCTGGAGGAGAATGGAAATTCAATATTCCATAGCAGAAATAAACTCTTCACCTTTGATATTCAAGTTCCCATAAGAACAATTCGATATCTCAGCGAATTGTGAATCCATTAAAACGTGACAATACCTCCAAATGTCTAATGCCGTCTATCTCCAATTACTGGCAGAGTGAGGGGGAGAAATTAAAATTTTCTGAATTCTCCTGTTGAGTCATCGTTTTCCACTGCATTAGGATTTTTTTCCCATTACTCTTCCAACATTCAGGCCTCGTCACAGAGACTTCGCAATGGAGTTTTTCATTTGGATCGCAGTCGAAACGTCTCGTGTAAACAAAATGAATTATCTCGATCTCGATAATAGGACTGAATGAAGTATTTCCGTCGTTTGGCTTAATTCCTAAATTTTTGTGCTCGGCTTCATCTCGTAAAATTCTTATCTCCATTCATTATAAGTCCTTCATTGCTCAAGAAAGGAGAGGAAGTGGACTTTTCAATGTGTCAAGATCTTTTATTCCGGGCCACTGCCATTATTATTATTTATTACTGCATCCAGAAGATCGAGACAAGTGTTTCCATGGTTAAAAAAATATTAAAAAATTTTGTGGGTTCATCGTCTTGTAATATTATCTCGATTAATTCTCAATCTTCAATTACCCAGCTAAGGGAAGAGAATGGAATTTTCAATTGGCCAATCGTTTTTTTTCGCTTCAGGCAATTTCGAGAAAATATTCATTCGGCCGACGACCAATCTTCCAGAATATTACTATTCGTGATTTCCTCCATAAGAGCCATCAAAAAATAATGAATTGTACGTAAAATCGCTGGAGGGCCGAAGAAATCTCAACTCTAGAAATGGAAAGGGCCATTGGGGTCAATCGGTCCCTTGGAACTAGGAAAAACTACCATTTTATCGGAATAAAATCAGATCGACTAGTTTAAAAAAACCTTGAGCAGTCAGAATCTCCTGGAACATTAAAAATTATCAATCGTTCGATCCTCATAAATTTCCATGTCACTTCACATTTGCATAGACCCCAACAAATCTCGTTTTAATCTCCTCATGCATTAATAAGTATCCCACCTAACGCGTATGTCGACTGGAATAATTCTGAAATAAGACTCATCATCAGGGGCGATCAGAGATTAAAAAATCAGGGGAACAAAACCAAAACAACCAAAATAACATTGATCCGAGGGATCTTTCAGGTACGAGTGAATCCATCGTAAAATATCCGTCTAACGTGTCTATACCTGTTATCAGCTGATTTTATCACTGCGCAACGCTCATCGCTCTTATCTCCGAATTGTGTACACTCAGGGGCTCACAACTCTAGTCATCCAGTTCTAGAATTGATTAATGAATAAAAGAGAGAGAGCTAGCAACACACGCTGCATGATATAAATTTAAGAGAATCACCAACTGAATTGTTGAATTTTAACAACTAATTAAAATTCACCGAACAATTTTCTGTTGATGTTTTAATAGTCATCTGTCAATTGACATTTGGCGTTGATTGTTTGAATTTTTTCACCGGTCAAAATAAATAAAAAATCGCGTTTGATCGCTTTTACTGACCGAAAATACAATTTTGAATAATCTTGCCCGACCAATTGAACACGGCACAACTGGAGTCATGATCGCTCATGAATTCTCATCACGAGACAGTGACAAATATAACCTCAGCCAGAAGCATGAATATTAAACGGAAAAATACTTTGTATACAAGTATTGTCCCTGTCATGTGGAGGCGAGGATGTAATGCTCAACAATCGAGACGAAATTCAAGGTACAGCTGCGCGCGTACTTGTGAAATAACATTAATTACGAGGGGAAACAATTTCATTAATAATAATTTGTTGAATAATTATGGGAGGAGGGAACAAAAAACGGTCGAGTGAAAAAAGGGGAAAGTGTTGCAATGCGTTTCTTTATTATTTCTCGTCTCTGCTTACACTTTAATATTCACATCATCAATTTCCATCAATAATGATAATAAACGATAATAAATGACAATGATAATTATAATATTTGATGAGGACTGTTAGAGAAGAAACGTCACATGGATAATGGATCGAAAATTATCAAATTTTCACAATTCACTGAATCTTCAGTGAAATTTAGAAAATTAGATTCTCCTGGGCAACCCAATGGCACTACGTGTCGATAAAAATTCTAACAATACGTTATTTACAATTCACGAGAAAAAAAATAGATACGACAAGGTGGGGAAAAAAAAACCATGTTCTATGATTTTTAGTTGAATTGTCGGTTTGATAAGAGAATCAAGATAATGGTTATTTCTCCTCTCGACGATTCAATGTGTGAGTAACAACAGAAAAGTGGCTGGCACTTCCTTCAGCGAGTGGGTCTCCTCCTTCGTCCTCGGTGCGAAACGAGTCGAGACGGCCCGAGAGACAACCCAAGACCTCTTCACAACAGTAACTCACGTTAGTGTGTATGACTTCTTGGCGCACCACCTGGCTACATACCTGTCTTTTTAGCCAACTGCACCCATGACTCTCTCTATTTCTCTCATTCTCTCTGATCACTTGATCTTGTCTGATTACTTGATTTTTTCTTTTTCTTCATTTTTCCTTTTCGTTATTTTTCGTTTCACTATCACCACCGTGTATGGGAGCCCGCCACTAGTATTACTATTAGTATTATTATAACTATTAGTATGATTGTCAAGTCAATTGATCTCCTCACAGAGATGGCTGTATTATTTCAATTTCTATTTTTTGCTATTTTATTCAATTGTATTTTTGCAATGTTATGAGCTTTGCTGTATATTTTGCTGCTCTTTCGTTTATTGTGGTTGATAAATTATTGAAATTGTTTTTGTGCGTTTTGGCAAGAAAACTTACTGGCGCTCAATTTTGGTTTTGAACAGGTTGGTCGCCGAGGGCTGCGTTTCTCATTGCTTTTTTCCGCAAAGGGATAGTGAGATACGTCACAGTTTTTTGCACAACATAACCTGCAGCAATAAACAAACCAATCAATCAATCAATCAATCTCTCTCATCAACTCTTGCAACTGCATCCCTGCATCGGCTTATTTGCGTTAATTGTAAATGATCGTCAGGTGCAAATGGTTGGGCTGCAAATGAAGTTAAAAATTGCGGTTTCATTGACTAGAAGTCAGAAGAGAGTAGTACACGAAGAAATATGTTTTTGGATTTCACCAATCGTCGGGTTTTCAGGGGGAATTGAAATGTCTTCAGGAATCGATTGAACTCGGTCGAGGATCCGCGTCGATCGACAGGAAAAAGGTACTTTGGATCCTCTTTTCGGTCTGGCGGTCTGAGACGTGTAAAATTCGGACTTGGGCCGCATCTTCGGGGATCCAACGAAAACTCGAATTTCCGCAGGAATCGATTGGATTCGGTCCGGGGGGTTCCGTCCCTCAGTTCTCGAAAAAAATCTGACAACCCTCAAAAGATGACCTTACATTTTGAGACAGCCGCCTGGGTGGAAGCTCTCTCGACCTCGATTTACATGTGTTATTTTATAAAAACAATCTCGCAATAATTTTTATCCTAACGATCAATCCAAAAATTAATTGACCAAAAAATCGCTCCCGTCAATTGTGGGAATTCGAGAATGTGTTGATAAAATTCAACACATTTTTATCATCCTCCAGAGGAAAGGAGCGAGAAAATTAACCAGAGGGGTGTGAACGAGGGAGGGAGGATAGGGGAGAGGGATAGTGCCTAGTTTAATCGTGCAGCACAACAGCCTCGGGCGCGGACAATTTAAACCGAGTGCAAGGTCTTCGCGATGAGACGTCTGGCTCGAAGACAAAATTCGTAATTTAGCACGAGAAAAATTATGAAAATTGAAGGGCAAGAGAACCCAACTAGTTTCAAGATTCAAAGAGATGGAGAACATTTGATTTTCGGGGATGTTTAATTTTAGGAAATTGTCATCAATTATCGGGGATGCGGAACAGTAGAATAGTGAATAATGAGCAGCGATTTCTTTCGTTGATACAGCAAAAAAATAAAATCCGATGGACGATAATTTCTAGATCTGCGAAGTTCAATTTTTATGGCCGGGCCAAAGTTTTACTGATTTCTTATTTATTTCACTCTTCTGCTAACACCGGATGGGGAAGTACGAGATTCCAGAGCCTTCGGTTTCAGGTACAGAGATGGGGAGAGAATGAGCAGATAGAGAGAGAGAGAGAGGGGGGGGAGGAGGAGACTTCCGGTTGCCCACAACACGAGGGCAACAAAAAAAGAGATGAAGAGAGGGCTCGAGGGGATCGAATCGATCGGCCTCTGCCTTTCCAACTTTCCCACGCTCCCTCTCTCGATACTTCATTCTGTAGGGGGATGCAGAAGTGAAGAAATCGAGTGACACTTGTGCAATTGAATTTTTGACAGGCGGGGGAGAGAGCGAGGGGGTGAAAGGGTAGGGGAGGTTCAGTTGACCGAAACGAGCGGATTCACTTTCCGTTGGCGGGGGGAAAATCCCGGGTCCGAAGTCAGGGACGATAATCGTAGGTGTTTCACCTTCTTTTGTGGCCAAATATTTTTAGTATCTCCCGCTGGCCGTTTCTCGTGGCCTCCGTCCTCGCGGAACACGCAGCGACAGGTTGATACCTGTGTCTGGCTGGAGCGAGTGACTCATTTCGTGCGCTCGCGATGAGAAGTGAAATGACCTGGTGAATCCGGTGGCGCTGGATTTTTCAGCTCTCGGTAGATATTTTACGGAGATTAAGTTTTGTATTCGTGAATACGTTATTAATGGGTTATTCGCGGAGATTAAGAGTGCTTTGTTCCTGATTATTTTATCCTGAAAGAGGGAATCCTCCGTAATTGTCTGTAGAATTTTTAGGAGTTAATTTATGATAAAACGAGAATTTATCCCACTGCGCACAAGGTGTCCTCTGAAATAAAAATTGCAAGTTGTCTTTGTTGGTACAGAGGAAAATCATTTCGCTTTCTATTCAAGTCCCCTCGATACATGAATAATTGAGAATAAATTATATAATTTTGAGGGATTAAATCATGCGATAACGATAAATAATCTCATTACGAAATTATATAATTCATCAGATATTGAGAACGTGAATTGTTCAACTCGGGAGGAAATACATCTGCGTTGAGAACCGACAGATATTTTAAAAAACTCGGTTTTACCACACGAATGAATGTCAATATTTTTTATCTGTCCCGCGGCAACTATTAACTGAAGACAATTATTTTTTAGTGTACCTCGGATTGAGTGCACGAGCCGTAAAAATTAACTCCAAGCCATAACAACAATATTTTTTTCCCAATGATTTCCGCATCCCCCGACAAACGTACTGATATTTTTTTTATTAGTATCGATAATACCAACTATTCCATGACGATTGTAGTGCTATATCGAGTGAGATTAAATCCCTGGTATAAGAATAAATTTTCTCCCGGGAGACTAAATGACACTCATCACGACGTCAGAGTATCCCAGTGATTCGACGAAGGTCGCTGTCTCATTCGACTACTCTCGTTGTGGCTCACTTCACCCAGTTATAATTGTCGATATAAAGAGGTATAGATCGTTATTTTTTTCGTTCCCGCGCTTGATGCACAGAAATGGCAACTGGAAAGGCTAGACCACAGAGAAATAAAAAAGTTCAATGAATGAATGACGATGCCAGATTGAAAGTCTCTACCCCAATCAGTCTCATCCCCCGGCATCTTTATCTCAGTTTCTGGTAACTAATTAATCGATAATGCCTGTCCGATCTTAGTTGAACGACTCGGAGTTTCCAATTCCCTTCAACTACCGTATAATCCATCGTAGTCAACTAAACCAGTAAATTGGATCGTAACCACTTTACCGCTCGTGACGCTAATTATTATACAGGGGTGCCCGAAAAAGTTCGGGGCATAAATTAAAAAGGGCTGGAAGTGAGGGGGGGGGGGGGGGGGAAGAGAGGGAGGGAAATGCCACGGAAAACAGTTTCAAGTGTGAGAATAAATGAAAATTGATGAAAACCGAGTGAATACGTAATCAGAAGTCAGCAAAAAAAACACGAGGGCAAACCGTAAAAATAGATTTTTGCCATTTGTTTTTTTTTGCTTTTACTCTTTCACTTCGGGGATATTTTTCATCAAATAATCCGGGGTTATATCAGAGAGGGCAGGGCACAAAGCTCTCTGTACACAAATAGTCGTCACTGTTACTCACGTTTACATCTGGATGCATGTGCATAATTATTTTTTTTTGTTTCTTTTGCCCGGTGGAGGGTGACTCTAAGTATTCGCCCGATAGCCTCCATACCCTGACCTACATTTACACACCGGGCCTCTCTCGGCTGTTACCGACCAACAATGAGACTGTCCACCTTTAACTTGAGTGAGGCCAGAAAACTGCACAACATGCTCGATCGTTCTCTCTCTCTCTCTCTCGCGCTCTCCCTCTCTCTCTCTTGACCGTTAACCATTGCCACTTGGTTTGGCGTCGCGCCTTATCCGACAGTGCCATTGCCTCCGTTGCACTTACCCTTTCGGGAATTTATTCATTGAGTCGTGCCAAATTGCATTGACAAATGCACGGGGCATTTACATTTTACGAGCAGTTGTTTGGAATTCAACTCTTCGGGCAAATTTTTCGAGGGGTTATCCTTTTTACGGGAGGTCATTGACGATGAGACATTGTGACATTGGGGGAGGGGGTGAGAATGCTCGGGTCATCCGATATCTTCAGATATCTAGGGGTTAAGAGCTTGAACTACGGATTTTCGTCGTAAGGATTTTGAAGTCAATTCTCGAATTTCATTTTCTGAGCTTTTTTCTTTGGAAAATCGGGGATTAATTGGCATTAGCCACTGCATTGCGAACTGAAGTGCTCGGAGTATGAATTTTGTTAAATCAATATCAGTGGATTGTGCAAAATTTCATGGAGATCAGGATAATCCGAAGTCTCTGGAGCACCAAATTCTTGGATATTAAGTTCCCGAGGAGTACGAAATATCTGTCGATGGGAGAACATGCCTTAGGATGTCCTGTTATCCTTTGTCTTCATGACATAATATACCCTTACGATAAGGCATTACTCCTATCGAATTACAATTAATAATGTCCTTACAATTGACATTTTTTTCCCCCATTGATTTTTATTATTTTTGATCGATTATCAAATTCTAGAAATTTGACAATAAATTTTAATGACAAGAATCGGCGATGGTTAGGCTGATTTTTATCAGTGTCCAGTAGCATCAGTAATAGGTCATAGATAAAAATTTCATCGATTGCCCATACTTGGGAAAAATCAGTCTCATTCGAGTTTAAATTCCCATGGATCTCCCAAACCATTTGATATTCTCAGACCATCGTATCACTCAGCCATCCATTTCATCAAGTATTCACGATAAAGCTACGCCATTCCTCTTCATGGGAAAAATTCACGCCCGCTCATAACTCCCTGATTAATAAAGAAAAAGTGGTGGTCAACCGCCACTGCGGAATCGGAAATCTTCCCAGCATTCCAATAATCCTCCCGTAACTCACGTATTGCTCTTCAGCTTCTCCAATTCTTCAATTATTCTCTTACACTATTAAAACGTTTGATCTAAAATTTCCGGTGTACGTCTCAGAAATTGTTATTGCAATTTCACTGCAAATTTGGTGGTATTTATCACGGAATATTTGATACTGGAAATTTTAGTGATATATTGTCTTTATACTGCTGATGATTCTAGAATTCTAACGCTGAGAGAAAAGATTTTCTCTGCTGAAAAAATACATATTCAGGTGGAAAACATTTTTTCAGCTCAAAAAAATTGTTTCCCAGAAGAAAATTTCCTTGGGTGATCTTTATTTTTCCGTGAACAGAACAAATTAATTTACCTCAAAAACGCCTGAATTATCAGGTGGAAAATATTGATATCATCGATTTTTTTGAGTAGAATGAATATATTTTCGGCGGAGAAAATTTTTTCTCAGTTAAATTTGCCATGAGTCCTAAAATTTAATTATTTCTGTATACCTAATTTGAATTTAGTCTTACTGTCAGAAAAATCCGTAGGAAACTGGTAAGCCAATGACTTTTTTCTCTGAGGCTGTTTCGAAATTCAAAAAGAACAAAAAGTGTAGCAATTCGGGTAGAATAATTAAAATAAAATTCCTAAGTAATGAATCGCAACGATGAGAGGAGGCTGTGTAGGACACACAGTATCGGTGGAGCGTTAGTCATTGCTACTTGGCGTCAAAGAGGGATGCTTAAGTGGAAACCGATGCGGCAGTCTGACGACAAAAGGAGTAGAAAGGGTTGGAGAGAGGGCGGCCTAGGAGGGGTGGGATTGGATGGCACAGGGAATGTGAATGAGAGAGATAGAGTTGAGAGTGAGAGTGAGGAATCGGAAAAGGGCGGCTGGAACACACCCTTCCACTGATATAGACTTTAATATCCACGAATGATAAAGGGTGGGAGTGAGAAAATAATAAATAGGGGCAGAGGGAGAAAGCGTCACGGTGTATGAGAGTAGGCCAGTCGCGCGGCTGTTGGGGAATCGATCGATGCACGCGATGCCGAGTTTACCCAAGCACTTCGTGATTTTCCTCTCCAGACGTCGTGTGCTCCCCTCATTCTGCTACATCTGTCGTACTCTGGACATCTGGAAGAATGTGTTTTTCTCGGTTTTTGGTAAAAAATAAAAATCATACTGGAAAAATCGAAAAATCCATGAGGGGCGGCAATTCATGGTCTATAGAATCCTGAAAATTAGTAGAAGTCCGAAAAACCTGTTTATGGTTTTGTACCCCCCGCTGGAATTCAGTATCGCTGTCACAAAAATTAACGGTCGACTGTCCATAAAATTTTATTTATTTTTTAAAAGAGTGCTCTCTAAATTTTTAAATAATTAAAAATTCAGGAATGTATTTTTCAATCCTCTATTAATTGCTAAGAAATAATGGAACTTAAATTTCCAGTTCTCATTTTTCCCCAGAATTATGAATTTTTTAAAACACAATTTTTTGAAATTTCAGACAAAAATTTGAACAGTGTTAATGTGCCGACCTTGGCCTTGTGCTCATTCCAATTTCGCGAACTATTACAGTTCAATCATTTTGACGGTCTCAAGGAATCATCAAGTGGGAAATATCATTGGAGTAATGATTAGTATCCTCCAACATTTGACTATTCTAAAGTATTAACTACAAATTCAAATGTGTCATAAATATCAATAAATAAATTTCTCGTTGTTCAAAGAGTTTGAACCCAAAAATCACACGTAATATTCTAGTGCAGCATTGAGGCCCTAGTACAGAGTAAGAGTTCAATTTATTCGATTTTACCATTAAATATGGAGTGAGGGAAAAAAATGTGGGCCATTAAACTCCCGCCGCAAGTTTGAAATATTCCAACAGTGTGAGAACACGTGAAGCCCGAGTATATCCGTATACAGGAGGCCCCAGTTTCATTTATTTCTCCGTCCGTACGTAAATATCCAGTGTCTCATTATTAATTACCTCATTATGCAATGGAAATGAATTACCGATGATATCTCCCACCTGATACTGATAATCAATCGGCTATTGAGAGGTGTTTACCAATGAAATAAATTGTAAAATTACCCATTGATTCGTCATAATTGCCATTCGATAATCTATTACTGTATAACTAATCTGGTCAGTATAACTTTACCATCTGCTCGGATGATGATGGGAACAAGCCGAATCACTGAGTTCCCATTGTCCCCCGGACTTTCGTGGGGATTGGAGTAAGTCGGAAGTCATTTCGATTTGCCACTATCCGGGAATTGATGAGACCACAGGTGAAACTATTGGATACCACAGCAGCCGCAAATTCAGGTACAACGAGAGGGAGTTTGTTCAGTTAGAGTGGGTGCTCTTGTTACTGCTCAATAGGGAGAGTAGAGATACGCGTTACGTTGGTTTTACAGGGTCTCTTGCGGGGGGTGACTATGGAGATGTTGTGCTGAATAATAGGGGCAGTCCTTTGAGTGGGACATCGCAAGTGTAATCTAATCTGCAAGGCGTGCGATAGTCTAAGGATATTCAAGTGCACGATCAGGAAAAGATTGAAATTACATGGAAATCCCCATGGAAAAATATAAATCTTGACAGCTATATATATTTTTATATTAACCCGTCACCCGAACCCGAAAGGTTCTCCGTCTGTCACAGAATTTAGTCTTAGTACGACCGTCTTGCAGAACAACCGTGCCTTCCTCGTGTCAATACATGAAATTTAACCGAGTACTTCACTGGATTTAGGAATTTATTTATTCACTTGCATCCATATTCTAATACGAGTGTTCATTCGGGAATTGCGAGCGAATTGGAATTGATTTGAAATTTTCCGCCTGAAAGACTAGCAAAACTATAGATTTTTCTTGAAATTTCCAGAGTAATTTGATGTTTGCAGATTTGCTATTTTTCTGCGATGTTTCTCACACCTAGTGAAATATATTTTTCGGGAAAATAACCCCAGGATGAGATTGTTCTATATCATAGAAGGAACAATAGATAGACGAAAAAAATGAGAAAAAAAAAAGAATGCTGAGGAGAGGTTGTTTTCTCAACATTATTCTCAATTTCCCCTCTCTGTTCTATATGTTAATCATAAGACGTCTTTCTGGAGACAATTTCCCTTGGAACTGGTCTGGACTTGAGGGACATTGAAACATTCACATCGACGACATAGTACAGAGGAGAATACAACAGACCGGAATACAGAAATAAAGCAAATGCGAAGATTGCTGGGAGACATAATCAAAGAAGAAACAAAAACTTGATTAACCCCAAGGGATCGAAAACCCTCCAATAAAAAAAAAATAGCGTCACTCTGCTCTCAGTATTTCCTTCATCAAGACCTTTAGATAATAAATATGCCCTCCACCCGGCAGTCAACAGAGACGGCAAAATCCGATACCCAACACCAGACGAAAAACAACCCACTGGAGTATCTGAGATAAAAAAAAAAATTATATATATAAATCTACAAAAAGTAAGAAATTGTTATGCACCGATGGAATATCCGGATAGTGGTTGTATCGCGTGATGCATGGACATTGTTATAGATACCGTTGGTACGCTCTCGCGCGTTTTTTATTAGATTAAATATTAGCGCATGTGACCGTGAAACCTTTCGATCACGAGGTCGAAGAAGTTGCCCGGCTTCTTGGATTCTCAACTGCTCATTGCCTCTATTTTTTTATTATTTATATGTCTCACGTTGCGGTGATTTCTGTTAATGTGGGACGAATTAAAAAATTATGGAGCCGATAACACTGCATGTTTATTCTTAAAGTTTAGAATGAAACGGTTGGATCACAGTAGTCAATAAATAAAGACACAATATTTAAAAAACATTATAATATATTTTAACACAGATAAAAAAAAACACACCCTTACACTGTGACAAGAATTGTGGACTATTAAACCGGAGGGAATTGAATAAAAAAAACTTTATGATACGATATTTAAGTTCCACGTAGTCGAATACTTGGAGACTTAGTAGAAAATACGGATATGCGCAAAGACGAATACTTCTAAGCGGGTTGAGATACTAATATTAAGGATTGGAAAATATGTAGGGGTGATTTAGACAAAAACAGTATCACCATTATATGTTCCTCGGGCGAATCTCTCCCAGGTTGATCTTCACGAAAAATTTCAGGAGTCGTGGGTTCAATTCTTGGGGGAAAAATACGAAAAACCAGAGACCAATGTCGGAACACCTGGAATGAGCATTAACGGCGGGGAACACCAGGCCACTTGGTAACAACGGACGTGTCATTGACTCCCAGCAGCGTCCGTATAAATGTGTTACCAGGCGAGACTGAATAGGGATCCTTCAGGTGACTTCCAAGCGGCTGTTTCAAAATTATAAGTGAGAGGAGGAGCTCGCGGAAAAATGTGTCAGCATGTTATCTCCAACCGCTCATTCAATTTACTCCTCCCTCTCGTTTTTTTCTTTTTTCTCGAAATCCCTGCGAATTACAATTGTAGGTCTTCCCAATTGTCAATAACAAAGTTTTACTATTAGGAATTTTCTCCATTTCTCAATTTTTCTGGACACTAGAAAATATGGAAAATTTACATTTCGTCAATTTTCTCTAAAAGCTTTTGTATCCGTCAGGTGACGTCGCAACGACTGTTTCAGATAGGGAAAAAATGCAGGAACCCACAGAAAAATCTGCCAATTGCCTATCGCTAGCGCACTCCTCACCTTTTTTTCTCCTCCTTTTTTTGAGAAATCCCTGGGATCGAGTTAAGTAGGCACGTGAGATATTTTCAGTCTGGCCTAGTTTATCGTTAGACTGCACGCGGTCGATCGAAAGCACGACCCGCACCATGGCGCAGACCAAGTGTGACTAAATTGTATTCACGCACAATTCATTTTTTCATATTATTTACCTTCTCGATATTGGCTGTAAATGTAGATGGGCTCGATAACTCCTGGGGATTGCTACTCGCGCATGCCAGCCATCGTTCTTAAAACAATAAGAGGATATTCGTTATGACTGAGAAGAAAAGAATACCGAGGGCTTGAACTATTGGATTGAGGAATGAACCAGAGGTTTATATAAAATAATTTGAACACTGTATTTGTAATTATCGATTGATTTTATTCAAAGGTCTTCACTCCTCGACGTTTTGGAAGAGACTAACTCAAACGAAAACTAAGATAACTCCTTTTTGCCTGCGACCTCTGTCTTGGGTTTTCCTCTTGCAATATTTATGACTGGTCTTTCCACTTTCGGGGAAACCCCTTGAAATTACTTGAGGCCCACTTGAGTTTGGGACGTGTTGAGCGAAGAAGGGAAAGAAAAGAGGACTGTCGTAAAGAGAACTATTGAGGGAATTTTGTCTACCATCAATAGGAACCCAACATTGGTTCCTTCTATTATCATTATGATTTCTTTTTATATGATAATGAAGTTTGATGTATTTTCTCACACCTGATTTCTAATTTTATTCTCTATGCCGACTCTAATCTTGATTTTGTTCTCTTTGTAATTTTGCAGGGAAGAATCTCTACAATAATGAACACGTGGCAATTAAAATGGTGAGTACCTATCATTGTTGATACTTGAAATTGCTGGGGGAAAAGCAAGCTGTACTCGTGTATGATGTGTACGTAGAGCCAAGGGGAAAGTAATATCATAGGAGGCTCTCACCCAATGTCTCTTAGACTCTTGCGATAATAACGAAACTTCGATAGTTTTGATGGAAAAGTAGCAATACCATCAGACGCCTGTTATCAAACGACTCAATTACTCTACAGGCATTTTTTAATTATATCATCCCTTGCAATTTGCCAATTTATGACAGTGAGTTGAGCTGGCCTCCCGGGAGTAAACTCCGGGGCCACTGGAGTTTGTTGAATTATAATCCCCGAGTTGTTTCAATTATTTAAGTGGTTAATTTCATTGAACTGAGGATTGCGTTTGAATTATTTTTCAGGAACCAATGAAGTCAAAAGCGCCACAACTCCACTTAGAGTATAGGTTTTATAAATTATTAGGTACACATGGTGAGTAGTCATTGGATTCTCATTCTTTTATCGCTTGCTTTATGCAGTGAGAGGATAAATGACTGAATGTGTCAGAAATAATTTCCTGGTTTCTTGGCAAATGAGAGCAAGTTCAGGAATGTCTTGAGATTTTCTTTTGTATGACTTCTGTATTCATTCAATACTGAAGCCACTGACCTCTTGAGTCATTTTCTCGTGACTTGATAGAAAAAAAAACCGTGCTTTCAACGAACCTCATGGAACTTAATTAACAACAGAACACTCAAACTGAAATTCCAAATTTTCTTTAATTTCTTTATTCACTCCAATTTAATCGAAAAAAAAATGTAAAATTTCAGTTACAATTTAGACCCAGTTGTTTGTTTCATTTTCTAAAAAATTTCAACCAAGCTAATATATCCACCTGAAGAAATTGCTTTTGCGATATTATCTCGTTTATTCTCTCACTGTGCTTACAAGAACCGCAAAGCCCTCGTTTGAATTGATTTTTCTATAAAAATTACGAGTTTAAAAAGAGCAAAAGAGGTGAAACAAGTGCGAGAGGCGAATGATTTCTCAGCTTCAGCTACTGATTATTGCCATTACCTCCAAAACGGCATATTTAAAAAATACATTATATACGACGATTCATTGGTACAGTCCATAACACGCATATAGAAGGCGTACCGGAGGTGTACTACTTTGGCCCATGCGGAAAGTATAATGCCCTGGTAATGGAGCTCCTTGGACCGAGTCTTGAAGACCTATTTGACCTCTGCGGGAGAAAATTCACGCTTAAAACTGTTCTCAACATAGCCACCCAACTCGTAAGTCTGTCATTTCATAGATTTTTTTTATTTCTTGCGAGATAAACAGTGTCACTGGCCCTTTGTTTGTCCTCGTGACTCATAAATAAATGGTGAATGGTGGGGGGTTTTTTTTTCTCTGCCACAGCTCCATAGGATAGAATATGTACACAGTCGACATTTGATTTATCGCGATGTCAAGCCAGAGAATTTCCTCATTGGACGTAATACGACCAAGAGGGAGAAGATCATTCATATCATCGATTTTGGATTGGCCAAAGAATACATAGACTTGGAAACTAATAAACACATACCGTACCGGGAACACAAGAGTCTCACTGGAACGGCACGTTACATGAGTATTAATACTCATCTGGGGAAAGGTATGATTCCTATGCTGAATTAATTAAAGTCGTTCTATTGGATTGAGGAAGGAACAAAAGGTTTATGTTGAATAACTTGAACACTGTATTTGTAATTATAGTTTGATTTTATTCAGAGGTCTTCACACCTCGAAGTTTTAGAAAAGACTAGCTCAAACGATAACTAAGAAAACTCCTTTTTGCCTGCGACCTTTGACCTGGGTTCTTCCTCTTGCCATATTTATGGGCGAGCCATCCACTTTTGGGGAAACCCCTTGAAATTACTTGAGGCCCACATGTGTTGGGACATGTGAAAGGGCAGAGAACTGTCGTAAAACAGAACTATTGAGGGAAATTTATATTAATGAAGTTATTATTTTTTCATTAAGAGCAAAGCCGGCGAGACGATCTTGAGGCACTTGGACACATGTTCATGTACTTTCTACGTGGTAGCTTACCCTGGCAGGGTCTCAAAGCCGATACGCTTAAAGAGCGTTACCAAAAGATTGGGGATACAAAGCGTGCAACACCAATCGAGGTACTCTGCGACGGTCATCCCGAGGAGATGGCCACTTACTTACGTTACGTCAGAAGATTGGATTTCTTTGAGACACCCGACTACGAGTACCTGAGAAAACTCTTTCAGGATCTTTACGAGAGGAGGGGTTTTGTCAACGACGGGGAGTTCGATTGGACGGGTAAAACAATGGTGGGTTCTCAATGATTAAAATACAATTGTGATATTGACGATGTAATTCAATGGTGATGCTGCACTGCATGTTCAATTAATAAATCATAGTAAAATTATAATCGGTGAAATAAACCCAAGAGAGCTGAAATTTCTGGAGATAAAGGCGTTACTTATTCATCGTGAGCTCTTGGGGTACTACGGCTGGCTTATTAATCTTTGAATTTTGCATGCTGCCCTATATCTATTCTATAGCCCGACAACTTTGTACAGCTTCGGGCATTGAGAGACGCTGCACCTTCACATATTGGAAAGACCAAGTCTGACAAGGTTCGTCACTCCACCTGGAAGCGAAATTCAGGCATCATTCGGGCATCATATTTCTTGCTAAAATTTTGTAATTAATGGAGAGGTGGTCGTTAATTGTCGTAGTTGATATGTAAATGCTTTAGGGTAAACATATACAACATGAATGTGAGAATATCCAAGTGCTTGGTTTTTTTACAGACATTTTTTTAATTGTTCAACATTTTAGATCAGCTTTGCTATAAATAGAACTTTTTCTTCCATCTATCATTAAAAATCTCTATTTGGATATTTTCGTCCCCATTTCTACTCGTTCATCATTCCCGATGTAATTCATCTCACGCACTCTCATTTTTTGCTCCATCTAATTTTCCTCAGCTGTCATAACTGCATAAAAATTCGCAATCTCAATACACCAGCCTTCGTCGTAGAAACAGACATCAGTATTATTATGTGTAGTAGTTGATATTCATGTCTCATGTGTGTACTGAATTCAGAGACTCAAAGTTACTATTGAAATTCAAGTATGTTATGAATAAGCTTTGCAATTTGGAGAATCCCAGTTACGTGTTACTTCGTCAATTTCATTACGTGCTTTCTGCATTACAGTCCACTCCCGTTGGATCCATGCAGACGGGACACGAGATCGTCATGTCGCCGAATCGAGATCGGCATCCTGGCACATATAAGGTAACAGAAAGGCTTAGGCTTTATTTTCTAAGCATGATTGTGTACAGTAAAAAAGAAAACTATTTTTTTTTTCTGTTACTCAAGTAACCGCATGTACTACCTTGCAGTTTGTGAAAGCAATGACAACAGTTGTAATCATGAGTCGGGTTTAATATATTATCAGTAACGTTAGCGTTATGTTTTCATTTCAAAACTCAATGGTGATACTTTCATTGAAACTAAACAAATTAAGCGTAAGAAACATTCATTCTTTTAAAACAGTTTTTATTTTTATTTTCGACGGTTGAGATTTTTTCAAGCTCAGGGCATTACGATTATTGACATACAAGGATGGACTTGGGAGAATTTTTAAAAAATTTAAGTTGGAAATTGAAAAATAATTTCATTGATTCAGGAAGGTCAGATTTGAAAATTTTAAAATGCATTCTTTGGTTTGTACAATCTCTTTAATTATTTCGTTTGTTTAAATAATTGCTTGAGATTGTTAAATTAGACATCGGGGCTCATATCATCAATATAATTTGCATTATGTCTTCATTTCGATGCCAAATGGTAAAACATTGATTGAAATTGAACAGTACAAGTGTCAAGATTGTTAAATCCAAAAATTTTAACTCAATTTTACTTTGTGTTGACTGATACAACAAACGTGGACGATGAATAGGATTATGATGATTTCGAGGAGGATGTCGTTCTGATTCTGGACGAAGTACGGGTTGAATTGCAAGGACGATATGTAAGCCTCACGAAGTAAAAACAAGCAAGACGAACGAAGAGAAAAAAAAAATTTAACTAAAGACCTCTTGGCCTCACGTAGATAGAGTGCTCGATTATACTATTTTACAAATGCGGCAGATTAATTGTCGCCCGTACAGAGTATTACGGCACTACAGTAGTTTACGGTAGTGTATTGCAGCAGTTGACTTAAAGCTCAATTATTAATGCCTCGGCACTCGTTTAGAGTCCCGTTGAGCCGCAAAAATTGACCGTTTGTATCGTTTAATTCATCTTTCTTACCGCGAACATCTCAAACATCATGTGTCACTGAAATTGGGCTATTTCTTCGGAAAAATGTGACTGGTTAAACTAATCTGGAATTACTTGGCCGCTGGAAGTTTATCAGTTTTCATGTTTATTATCTTCTTTAGTTTTTCAATTTCACGACCGCAATGACCAGGAATTCCAGAGCAAAGCCATCATTTCGTTCCCAAGACGAAGCTTCGAGACATACCGAGAGAAAAACATCTGAGTTCTCTAGTAATTTTCACTTGTATCCAAAGAATTCGAGTGTTGAAAATAATAAAAAAAAATTTATCTTTTACGCGAAACAAGGGATGTACGTTTTTCGATTAAATTTCTCAATAAGCCTTGGTAAAAAATTAATTCCTGTCATAATTCTATCGTAACCTAGAATCGGTGTAATTTTCAATTAACGATATTGTCAGTACAAGTACGACTTCTTCGATAACTCACTCGTTTTTCCCTCAGTATCCTCACACACACCGAGACACACACACCCACACACACATTGGTGATATCGTAATAGAATTCAAACCTCCTTAAAAACTCGAAACCAAAAAAATTGATTATACGACGACATCAGAGTTCAACTAACAAAATACACAATGTCCAACAATGTCCCGCTTGTTCCTCCAGGAAGTGGCAGGTGGAGGGGTGGGAGGCGGGGGCGGTAAGGGGGTGGGAGCCAGTTGGCCGGAGACGGTGAAGCAATCGGGTGCTGGTGGTACTTTGACGCCTGCCGACAGACATGGCTCCGTACAGGTGAGTGAACCCGCATCTTCCTCTCCCCCTCGTTTACAAAAAAAACCCCCCAGCGAAATAGCAAAAAAAAAAAAATTGAAAAAAAAAATTATTTCTAAATTTTTCTTTCTCTTGCAAATTATAACCGAAGTCAAAATACATCGACGTGTTGTCCCGATTTACGTTCAAGTGAGAGTTGTACATGTTTAAAAGTTTCATTTTGTTGATGACGTGAAAAACGGTATGTCAATACGTGCTCAGGATTTAATAGTTGAATTCCTTTTTAGTCACGGCATCATCGGATTATGGTCAGTCCACGTTACTTTTTTTTGGTTTCCTCCTGTCTCCCCCTTTCCCCCGCCCGCAGCCACCACCCCTCCCCCCTCTCTCTCCCCCACACACTCCCATCTCAACACATTGTTATTGTTTTATCATGTTTATCATTAATGCCGCATGCTAGTCTCTGCGTTGTTATTTTTAATCGTCAGTTAATACTTATCCTCTCTGAGTAATTAGCATACACTAACTGCCGTATCTGCTGTTGCAAGTATTATTCCCATTTCAAGTACTATGTGGTTATATCGTAAATATGGTTGAATTAAAGTCCAAACGTCTTCACGGTTCAATGCCCGTATCACGATATTATGTATACACTCATTATCAGTCACTCTGAGATGTGTATTCTTTAGATATAAATAGAGATGTGAAGCAGCAATGATATCGGTAATTTTTTCGGTGATAGCGTAACGAAAGTTACGATTTATCAATAACTGGAGAAATATTAAATTAGTAAATGAGCACTTGCGCAGGGGAAATTGGTGTAATTCATTGCATTATGAGCTTAGAGTAGTTTCGGCGTTTTCAAGGGCATCTGACGCAGACCGAGCTTACTCTACACAACGCGGGGGAAAAAATAGCCGCAGTAATTGAATAGAACTGGTTTAAATAATTACGCAGTATTACTGTCTTTTTATGAAAAATCAGTAAAAATATAATTACTATTCGCTTCACATCTCTAGGTATAAATATCGATGTACTGTACTCCAGTGTTTTATCACGATAAATGATTAATGTCTCCGGCGTCCAATACACTCAGCAAAAGGTCCCTGAGACAGTGAACCCTCTTATTTCATTTATAATTCATGCTGTAGTTTATTATTCGAGTTGTTTCTTTTTTACTACTCTAGATATTTGAGTCACTCTTCCAGTTCAATCTTCTTTCTCTTCTATCATTTGATATTGATGATGTTTGAGTTTGCAATGGGTTTATTTCATAGATTATGCCTTTGATTGATCTAGGTGGTGTCCTCGACGAACGGAGAATTGGCAAACGACGATCCAACCGCTGGACACTCGAACACACCAATAACCGCTCCCCAAGAAGTCGAGATGATCGATGAAACCAAGTTAGTACCAAATTTTGATGACATTAGGATGTTACCCTTAATGCACGTGCCCATTGGGCAGCGGTAAGGAATTACTGAATGCATCTGTGTACATATTTACCTGATGATGATTTAATAATTTATCGTCGGTCAGACAGGTTCACTATAATTTTTTTTTTCCCCATATTTTGAGGGTAATTTCTGCGAGAACTATTTTTTATATGATTTCTCTTCTGGAATTTTTGACAGGAGAGACGAGTTGAAAATTTCAATTTTTTGTCGGTCTGTTAACTGCAAAAAATAATTTTAGTGGTACTATTTGTTCGAAGGGCTTTTCATGGGCAATTTCTTAAAATAAATTCTATTTATTATTCCATGAATTCTGAATCTCAGTTTTTATTTCTTATTGAATTTTATTGTTTTTCAATGACTGATGAAGTCTCAAATGCAGCTCTCCCTAATTCTGCATAATTAAAACCTTAAAAATTAGTAATTAAAAAAGTAGTAGTAGTAGTAGTTAAAAAAGATTGAAAAATTATTTTGAAAAGGGAACAAAATCGAGTCCCAGGCTTACCCTCATCTTATTTTTTCGAACTCCCGCATGGTCAGGGAATCTAATCGACTTCAATATCTGCATGTCGATAATTAATCGATTCACATATTATTAATACAGGGAATTGTGTCCCGTGGACAATTATTACTAATGGAATGTTGCATATTCAATGTTAATTTAAAAATGGTTATTCAAGACGACTGTCATACTCTTTTCACACATTACACTGTCATTATTTCCAGCATTGGTGTTGGTTCAAGTCCATTAAAATCGTGCCCTCGTTGCAGAATGGCCAAACGGTTAAAGTCGTGTGCAGATTTAACACTCATTTCGAAAAGACCACTCCTCGATAAGCTTTAATAACCACGTAATTCTTCAATTTTCTAATAAACTAGTCGTTGATCGGTGAGGAAAACTGCAACGCGAAAAGTACGCGTCAACTGTATTTTCTATTATTTTTCTATTTAAATTTATAGTTATACGATTATTTTTCCCCCGAAGTTTATTGTTGCAAGATTCAAAATGTCGGATTTCCATTCGCGTTTGAGAATAAAAAATCTTAATTTCTTGTTAATCGTAAAACTCAATCGTAATTCTATTAAACCACAAAATTATTTGATTTTCATGAAGACGTAACGAGTTGAATGTATTTTTTTATAATCTTTTGTTCATTCCTTTTTGTTGTTTTACGTATAGTTCCCGTACAATTAAGAACCAGATAAATATACTTTTTACAAATATTTCCATTTACGTTTACGGCTTCATTAATTATTCCTCTCAAGTTAAACCTCATTGGAGCAAAATGAAAAGAGCTAGTATTGTTTCATCAGCTGAGCAACAAGATTGAGTTTTGGTAATGTGCTCGACGATTTGTATGGAAATGAACATGGCGATTGTATTTTGCATGGATATTTTCATTCAAGATTATAATAACATGAGTTTTTCTCCTGCAAATAAAAAAAACATTACCACAATGTTACTGCTTGATGTCAATAAACTAAATGAGAGAGATAATCCAACATTTCTCATTAAAATTGAAAACCCATTGTCGCAAATTAAAGAGAAAAAAATGCGAGTACATTACACGAAGCGAGAGTTTAAGTTCCCGAGGTGTTGCAACTCGAAGAATCAGAGGGTTTCTTTCGAGTAGGAGCAATAAACCCTCTCAACGCATTGGCACAAAAACATGCATATCTCATTCTTTTCATCTACAAACCCCCTCCCCGACATCTCACTCTGATAATGCACGTTTTCATCAGGCACGTTTCAGCTCAGCTGTCTCTCTGTACCTCTAGCTCCAGTCAAACTACTTTCTCCGAATTTGGAATATAGAAATTAAGGGGAGAGGGAAACCCTGCGTCGATAGAAAATTTTTTAATTGTGTTTCATTTCTGTAATTATCATTTTTTTGAATGAAGCTACTTCACCGAATGCACAATAGTGGAATCGAGTGAATGAAGTTGTTTCATAAATAAAGATGAAATATCAAAAGAGAAAACACAAATCCAAAATTTTATACTAGATATGCCACGTCAAGTGAGTCAATCTCTGAATCGTGCTCTTGGAAATTCATGGCAATCTGAGGACTTCATTTTTTTTCCCTCTTTCATGTTTTTTATCGGGACAATTAAAAAATATTACTTCTCGTTTATTTTTCAATCAAATCATTCGATTTTTCATTGTTTGATTTTTATCTCTTTTGCGTCAGAATAAATCACAATTAGATAATTAGAGTTCAGGTGATTGAAGTAAAACAACCAGACCTACCGAAACAAATTGAAAAACCTGATAAAACCTCTGAATGGTCAAAGAAAGCCGTCATAAATTTACCAAAGACTAAGAGTAACCAATCGACTCATTTGCCGTACATCATCATATGGATACCGGGTTTTTGGTTCTCCCCAAAGTAACCCCAAAAACCCCGAGACAATTCGAAGCGATTCTAAGTCCCATTAGTGTTTGCTTCATTTCCAGATGCTGCTGCTTTTTTAAACGAAAGAAGAAAAAAAGTGGAAGACAGAAATGACTGTCTTTTACTGTTGGTCTTGGCGATACGGTTCAGTGTGCGGGTAATAGTGCTGGTGGAAATGGCGGTAGAAATATTGGCGTTAGGCACGGTAAGCGGGACAATGGAGATGCTGAGGGGGCTGGCGATCGTGAACGAGAAGTCATCAAACTGCTCGGTGATTTCAGTCGATCAGCCTCCCGAGATTCGGTACTCCAGACAACCGTTACAGCAACACCAACAACCACATCACCACCGTTGTCCAATTGATGTAACTCAAGTGTTTTATTTATAAATCATCATTAACGGAACAAAAACAAAAAGCGTGGCAAAAAATAAGGCATAACGAGTAACTACAGCACCAACCACACCCATTAATACTACCACTACAGCTGTTATATTACTGGTATCATTATTGATTATCATTATTATTAGGTCATTATCATGAGAGTTTGTCAATGTCGTGTGCAGGTATCGTGCACGCGGCATTTCATTGACCGAGAGAGCGAAACAGTGAAGTTTATTTTATGGTAAAAAGAGTTAATGGGCAGTAGAACGCCGGAATTACGTAAATAATTAACTATTTTCAATTGGAGTTGTTTTGAAATCTCTATTGGCATTTTCAGTTTGTTCTTCACATTTATTCAGCTTTCTTTTGTTTCAATGTGGACAATAAACGGTCACAGCTGTGCGATTTTTTCATTGAGGGGTGAGTAGCTCACTGATTCAGTAAGATCGCTTTGTTCATTACCAACGATTCAATCTTACGACATTTTCCTACCAAAATTTTCCCAATTTTCGATATATCGCGGTTTTCACTGGTTCATTAATAATTGTATATATGTGTTTAGCCGTGAAGGAATGATTTCTAAGCTTATTAATGCTCGATATGCAGTCGAGAATAATGGGGCAAGCTCTAGTTGACAATATACTGGCTAGGTGAAATTCGATGAGAATGAGGTAATCGATGAAATTTTTAGCTCAGCGATCTTATTAACGAAGAACTTATTAGAATTGTAATATCCGCCGTGGGTGCCCTATCCAATTGTACACAGCAATCGCATTGACCTAAAGACAACCCTATGACAGAACATTTTTATGTACTTATAGTTGCTGTTTTGAAATAACTTGGGTGAATAAATAATGCAAAAAAACAAAAAACAAAGATAAACAAAATGTATTTTTTTGTATTTATATGCTTGATGCAGGAGTCTGTCTTGGGATGTCTTGTTATCATTGTACAGCCATTAACAGCTGATTTTTAATGAAATGAGAGATACAATTTATGATTAAATTTAATATGACTAATCTGTCTTGCTGGCTACGTCCTAGGAGCAAATGATGCCAATGTGTCGTTACTTTTTATTCCGAAAATCGATCAAGTATACATATTAACAATCACCTGGATTTACAGTCTTTGAGGGCAGATGTATTGAGGGATTTGTTTATTTTCATGATCTTAACGAGTGAAGTATTTGATCAATGCTAATTAACTATCCTTTAATGTGTAGAAATAAAATACAGCGATGGGTTTATTTTTTGCAATGCATTTCTCAACGATGAGCAATTATTTCACTCGTCATTTTGTGAAAGTGAGAGTAAATAATTCTTATTATCTCGAATAAAACAATCGAGTGAGAGACTCGACACTAGTGCGTGTACAGTGAATGTGGCCGAAGAAATGTGGAGTTTTTATGTGATTGAAAAACTATAAATTGATTCTTCCTGATGAGAGCAATAGAGATGTGAAAATTAAATAATTTATATCGTCCACGAATGATCTCTGACTGGGGTACAGGTGTTTTCACCTAAAATTCAAACCCCATTTGTATAGGCACTCGTCCAGGGCGAATCATACAATTGCAGAATTGCAACTAACAAATTAAATAATCACTGGTATTTTTATTCTCGCGATTGATAGGACAAATGAGAATCATTAAACTACAGGCAACTTATAGTTTGGTTATTTAGATAAGCTATTGATGAATTATTTTCAATTTTTTTTTTTTGAACATTGAAACACGACTGACTGCTGGCTAGGTACGGTTGTGATTTTTCTTCATCATTTGGGTAATTATTTTTGCGCTTTAGTTTATCCGGAAGATTGAATTCTTATCAGTTTGTCCGGGGGGGTATTTTTCTACGGGGCAAAACGAGTCGTTCGAGGGATTGAGGTATTGGTCCTGAGCCAGACTACTCTAGTATTCATTAAGCTCGCCAAATTTTCTGTACCATCAGTTGTTCTATTATTGGTTAAAATATTGATTTGTCGAGGGGATTCCCGGGTTGTTAAAAATGAGATAACAAGTCCTATTTTTCTTCAGGCGAATCCTAGGCTAATTGATCGGTGTACATGCCTTTTTATCTAATGGATCATTATTCTGCACTTATTTCCGATGCAGATGATTATCATCAAATCGGTTGATTCGATTTTCAAATGACAACATAAAAATACTGATAAGGAGAATTGTAACATTGATGAATGACCAAGCAGTGGAACTTGAGCTTGTTTTAATTATAATGAAAATATTTCTATGATTTTTTTACCTAATTGATATATCTGAAGAGCAATTGTTATAGAGACACGCTGTTTCAGCAATTGTCAGGCTTGGAATTTGTAATTATCGTGTCAGTCAATTTTACACTTAAAAAGAAAAAACAGCCGTGAAACCAAACCATCGTCATTACTGGAAGAATTTGAGTGAATTTCAGGAGGATAAAGTCTTTGTGATCATTGCATGAGTGAAAAAAATAGGAATATTTGTTTTAATCGTGTATTAATTGTATATAATCTACACTTTCGAAGAGAGCATGGCAAAGGGTGGGAAAAATCTTCGGGCCGAAGCAAACAATTTATAACAATTCACAACTAATAAATCTAATAATTAACATCGCAATAAAGATAGCTGAGAACGAAGTATAAATGAAAATAGTAATGCCAGAAAAATCCCCTAGCCGTTGCTGGTGATTTCACTCTCGCTTAAAAGGAATTAATTCGAGCCAATCTCATAATTAGCTCTGGTGTCTCCATTTAAAAAAAAAAAAACGTTAACAAAACATAGAGGCAAATCATGAATTCAGTGAGTTTTATTTCTAAATTTTAAGAGCAAAAAATATTGAACTGTTATCATGAAAAGAATTTGCATCTGTACATTTTTAGAACTATTAAACAATGTAGAATTGTTCGCAGCTTAGAGGGATACAAAATTAGAATTAAAAACGGGCCATATGGCTTGACATTAGTTGACAATGGCGTTGTGGTTATTCATGATGAACACGAGAATTAATCTTGTGATGGCATAAGAATATTTGAGTTGTCTCTGTTTCACCGATAAATTTTATACTCGCAAAAAAATGAAAAAGACGATACAAAACACCTGTACTGCCCGCATAATTAGTTTAGTTGACTGTTTAAAAGAGAAAAAAAAATAACAAAAAAAAACAAGATCGAGCACTGAAAGTACGCCTCGTCCTCTTCCCAGCCCGATCTCAGTCCCACTTTAAGATTGCACTAAGGAATTCACAACTAGTGAAATTTATATTACAGAAATGATTACAAAAAAAATGATACGTATGAAAATGATTAATTTAATGTTATTCAAATCAATTCAATGTACATAAAGTGTTTTAATGAATAATTATCGCTATTCAGTGATCTACGAATGTGGCTAGTGGTGATCAGAAATATTTAGTGAATGTAGATTAAGAATTAATAAATGGAAGATAATTTTTTTTCCCTCGAGTGATTGAGAGTGGTCTGCATAATCTGCGCGAAAGAAATGTAAGACTGCTTTTAAAACACACACCGGACCATCCTGAAGAATCAAGTACTGTTAGTCCGTACATTTTACATTATCTAATGTATTAATTATTTGTGATTGGTACCGATTCGTTAATCATTTCTGCCAAAACCAATTATTTCATCATTATAATCCCTCCCAATGGCGTGCATCTATTCATTTAATTTATCCAAGGGCTGCGCTTAAGTTTATAATATCAATAATTTAAGCTGTGATTCATTATTTTTTCTCATTATCATTAAAACGTAATTTTCATTAATTGAGTAATTGACTATTGAAACGATTTCATTATTATCTTTTCATATAATACCGGTATTCATTTACAAATGAAAATAAATAATGAATAAATAAATGACCGCGTGAATGTTTAAATTGTAAATATGAAAAACACAATGTGTCACGTGCTTATATCAAGTAAAGAATAAGAAAAAATATCGTTATGAATACTTGGCTTTTATTTTCAATGTCCAAAATTTATTCTCCTAATTTACAATAAATCCATTGTAATTGTTTTATTGATTAAACATCAGGGGATCACATTCAGCTGAGTGTGATTTTTTTCGATTGTATGTCAATTGTCTCAACTAAACCACGACCGAAGAGTGAGAAATCTTCAATCATGGCTGGAATATTCAGCACGAGTTTTCCAGAGGCATCGATTTTTCTACAATTCACATTAGTGACCTTGAAGTCTCGCCCCTCCAGTTCTGTCGGTCTCAACAAGACCCCTATCACAGATCCTCCATATGTGTCATAGAAGAACAAGGCGAATGCTCCATAATTAGTCTGTAAAATTGAGCCGATGAAAATGAGAGTTAAGAAGTCCTTCATTTCATTTGAGTAAACGATTTAATTTCCTAAAACTGATGAAAAAAATCTCTCAACTCACCCTCAGCTCCTCCAAATATTTCTCCACGGGATTGAACTCAACGATCGGGATCTTCGCCGGACCGCGGTTTTTGTAAGGCCGTCGAACAACCTGAGGCAGGCTATCATCCAAATTGAGTGATTGGGCCCTCCTGGTATTTAACCCCGCCTTGACTCGAATTAGAATATCATATCCAGCAGTGGTAGCCTTGAACATCGGTCCCCAAACAATCAAAGAGCCCTCGAGCTCCCTCTCTACGAGTTTCAGCACCTCCTTGGCCAAAGACCCCACCCTATTGAGCACCAGCCTCGTAGGATTGCTCCTCGTCCAAATAGACTTCATATGATCATACGGAGTGGAAATGAACAGAGCAGGCAAACCCTCCCTGGCCTCTCCGAAATGATTCTCCACCGCTACAACTTCCTCCCTCGTCATCTCTCCATTAAAATTAACAATCACAGGATCAGTGCTCCAAGAGTCCCTTGCGAAGAACTCAAGAATTCTAATGAAAGCAGTCTGCGGGACCTGAGCCGGTTTGTAGGGGTCAGGATTGAGATACATCCCCGCCACTAGGAGCTCCACAACAATCTCTGGAAAGTGAAAAGAATCAAGAAGGTGGGCATTCAGCCACCTCTTCACCAGACAACAAGTGGGTCCAAACGAGGGCTGCTGGGAGTGCAGCCCATGGAGAGCCCCGTTCAACTTGGGTAAATGAAACAAATTGTTCTCCAGTGATATCGATTCCTCATTGTCCCTGTACTTGATGACCCCATCCTCCCCCAACTGCTGCTTCAATAAAGCTATCTCCCTCTGATGTGCCACCCTCAACCGAAAGACGAATCCATCCTTGAGGATGTCCACATGATTACGGCTCCCTTTCGCTTGTAAATTGAATGACTTTCGAACACACTCAGCTATCTGAATGTGAAATGCTGCCTTTGTCATCCTCACAGCTTCAAGTTCATCCGGCCATTTGCCACTGGCGCAAAGTTGGATGACTCCCTCGATCGCCGGGGCTGATGCTGGAGCTTCTTCGAGGCATGATTGCGCCTTGAGAAGAAGACAATTGTCCCTTTCAAGAGTTCTTTCATCTGCTTTATAGACGGTTTGCAGAGGAGGAAAGACATCAGTGTACCTGAATACTGGACTGATCCCTTGGACCCCAGTGATCGACAATGGAAGATCTGTCAAGGATGTCAATTCCTTTTCCAGAGAATTGAAGACCTGAAGAGCCCGGAGAGTCGCCTCCTCCCCAGTTCCATACGAGAATTTACTCATTGTTATTTTTCTGTACTTGAGGAACTCGTCAATTTGATCTCCAGCATAGAAGTACTCAGATTTAGAGATGGCTAGTTTTGATTTTAGTAAAAACATCACAATTTGCTTCGTGATCATTCGCTTCTCGGAGATGGTAGAAGATTTCCCCCAGACGACAGCCTCGCAGATGGAACCATCCTGGAATCTCCTGAGTTCTGACTTATTCCCCCAGAACTCGCGAAACTCAGCAGCTGCGGGGGCGTTCGCCTCCGGCCCTTTATCAATAATGTCGAAGCAGAAGTCAGGGTTCAGCTGGAATCCAATGAAGATTCTATTGAGCTTCGATGGGGATTGCTCTGTCAATCCCCATTCTTTGTACTCTTCAGGTTTAACGTAGATCTGGGATACCCGTCGCCCCAGGCCCTTCTTCAAGACCTTCGTGATGAGGCTGACGACGTGAGCTCGCTCATGAACCCCAAGGTCTGCCTTCTTGTCCTCGGGAACTGTTGAAGACAGTTTCTCAAGTGCTCCGACATCATGCAGACAGATGAAATGATCAAAGATTGAGTAAAATGAGAGTTTTCTCATGAATAGCACCTGAAAGCTGTCGATACTGGCGTTCTCCAGGGACCTCACAGCCACCTCAGCCTCACTGCGGATCCAAAGATAATTGTCAATCGTTATATCGGCAGCGAAATTGTGATGGCCCGTGAAATCCAGGAATACACAGTCATAGTATTTCTGGTAGTCAACCACTCTGGACTTGGCCTCGTCATCGGGACACATCGTGATCCCACTCTCTGACCAGTTTGTCCCGACCAAGTTTGTCCAGACATTCCTGACAATCTGGTAGCTACTCATGAAAGTGTTGAGCCTCTTGACATACAGAAGGTACAGCACGTACATCGTCAGAATGTGGCCATTGAATCCTTCGTAGGATCGCTCTGGTACCCGTTGAAATAGCCAGATCTTCAGAAGAATAATACCATCTCTCAGGTTTGGGTACTCCTTCAGGAGTCTCGAGGCCCGAGAGTTTGTCTCTGACATTGTCAGATCATGAAGAATATTGGAGTTGTAGTGAGGGGTCGGTGGGAGGGCAGAAACCACTGGAGGATCATTTGGATCATTTGAAGCTGAACTGAATAGCCAGCCTGGTCTGACTGAGTTCTTCTCCGGGGAGAACCTGCCCAATTTGAAACTTCCTCGCTCTGCCGCTACATGAAGATGAACTGTCACCCTTTTACCGAGAGATCCGGAGGGAATTAGCTTTAGTTTCGGCATGTAACTTTCGCCGAAGAATTTTTTCTCCTCGATGAGGGCCCCAGGAAGCTTTGCAGCGATGTGGGAGAGATAAATCGATCGTTTTCGCAAGTATCTGTAGTCCTGGTAGTCGTGCTTCTGGAATAAACTTGAAGGCATCTCCACCATGACGTCAATGACGACGTTCGGACCTATACAAGTGTCAAGGATATAAGAACCGATTGGAGATATGTTCGAGGGCTTCAGGAACCTGTAGACTCCTTTCTGATTGCTGGGTACGGCCAACTCGGGGATCTCCACTCCCAGTTTTTTTAGGGGCTTCCGTCTCGTTAGCTCTCGTTCTTTGGTCTCTGGAATTGACTCGATTGTCTCTTTTAGATTGACGAACCATACATCGAATTGTTTTTTGTACTTGTCCTTTAGCTTCACTTGAGCCAGGATTTCTTCTATTTGAAGTCGGAAGAGATTTGAGTGGAATAAATTCTCCGTTTCCCGGAGTTGAGATAATTCTTCGGCTGTTGGAGGCTTGTAAAGATCATTTTTCTTTATTTTTTTCTTCTCGATTTGGGGGGATTCATCGTCGTCGAGGGCACGTTTCTTGACAAATCGTCCGGGTTCGAAGGAATCCCCGTCGAATTTTCCGTCATTTTCAGGTATTGAACTTCCAAGAGATTCATTTCCATCATCACAATCCTCTGACTCCGATTCACTGTTACTTTCTACCGAATTTTGTGGTATATTCTTTATTTTCATTTTTGCGCTCACTAGTGGGAAATTAAACTAATTAGAGGTGTTCACTACTTTTATTCCATGTTTCTCACGTGTAAATAACAAGACAAAGGTTAGGAAATCACCGACGGAGGAGAAACACGTGGGGCAGCAGTCAAGTGCCAAACTTCAGACATAAGGGGTGGAATTTTGCGTGTTTTCGCCTACATAAAACTTACCTTTTTGCTCCCGTTAGAGAGCGTGCGATACAACGAATTGTGTGCAGATTTGAGAACCCAAACGCGGCGTTGTTTAAATTGAATTATCCAGATAAGTAAAATACACCTGAAACAATTTCTAAAATACACCTAAAACAATGTTTAAACTGCTGAATTCACAAATAGCTTATTTGTGGATATGTAATAATAATAATAATGGATAATTGTAAAATTTTTATTTGTTTAGTTGATCAAGACTAATTGGATCAATACACGTACACGTCTTCTCGTGTATTGATCAAACTATTGTTGCTCAACTGGACAAATAAAAATCTTATAATCATCCATTATTATCATTACATACCAACAAATAAGCTATTTTTTAATTCAGCAGCTTAAAAATTGTTTGAGGTGTATTGTAAAAATTATTTTACTTAGCTGAAAAATTCAATTTAAACAACGCCGCGTTTGGGTTCTCAAATCTACACACAATTTGTTCTATCGCACGGTTTCTAACGGGCGCAAAAAAAATAAATTTTATGTAGGCAAAAACACGCAAAATTCCACCCCTGAGGAGCGATTTTACGCCACTATGTCGACATAAAAACTTATTTTTTTTCTCCCATTAAATGGTGCTTCAGTCAACCAATGGACTAACTGGATGCCTTTTGGACACACAACACCACGTAGAAAAAACAAAAATCTGTTCTCGAGGAGCTGAACCAGATTTTGCACTTTTTAAAAAAAGTCAAATTTTGAGAAATTCGGAAAGGCTATAGCCTTCCATAAATCTTCAAAATTTGACTTTCCTTAAAAAGTGTAAAATCTAGTGCAGCTCCTCGAGATCTTTCGAACGCAATTAATTTCACGTCGATCGGCCCATTAGTTCCCGAGATATAAGCGATTAATCAAATCTAGTGACTTTGAT